>WNGS01005680.1:3434056-3476562 GCA_020271785.1 Procambarus virginalis
CAGGTTTCGTTCATTATTATCGCTGTGTGTCATTCATTATTAACGTTGTGTTAGGTTCATTATACCACTGTGTTGCGTTCATTATTATCCGCTGTGTTGCGTTTATTACCGCTGTTTATTCATTATCGTGAATATTGCGTTCATCAACGAGTTGATGCGTTCGTTATCGCTGTGTTGCGTTCGTTATCGCTCGGTTACGTTCAGTACTTGGCGTGTACATGTAACGAATGCTAAGAAACATTGACCTGAGGAAGGAGACCACCGGCAAGGGTCTGCGGGAATAATTTCTTTATGGAGATGGAATGGGGGGCGAGTGAAGGAGGATGTCAGCCGAAGCCTCGGATTAGGCGCTCAAACCTGGGATTGTGCACCTTTACCCTAAGTTTAAATTATATTCTTTATCTGACTTCATTAAGAGTCCTGTGTCATATCTTAGGAGACGGTGGGTTCCGGAAAGTTAGTGCCGGGTCGGAGTTTGAGTGAATGACAGGATGAAGCAGTGTGGTGCGAGAGTCGCGAGTGTGTAGTTGGTGAGTCATAAGTGTGTGGTGGGTGAGTGTTGAGTGCGTGGTGGGAAAGTCGTAAGTGTGTTGTAGTTGAGTCACGAGAATGTGGTGGTGAGAGATGAGTGTGTGGTAGGTGTCTTGAGAGCGTGGTGGGAAGGTTTTGAGTAGGGGGTGAGTCATATTTAGTTTTTATTAGTAACTGTAAAGCAATGTTCTTATTGTGTATGTTTATGCTAAGGAGGAGGCGGGGAATGATTAAATTCAGTATTTTCTTATTGAAGTATTGTCTTGATGCGTGTCTTTGCTTCAAAACATTTACCTTAAAATTCATTTCAAATATTAACACAATTTGTATAATCTCATGCAATGTTTCACATAAATTAATCCTTATTGACTTGCACAGTCTTGTGTGAGTATTCACCGTATTCAACACACTCCTGGAGGACTACTTCGCTACCTGAAGTGAAATACATTATCATACCAAAACCTCAATCTCTCACTCAATTCTACAATCTTGAACATCCCCACACAAGAGTCAGATAGTTGGACTCCTGTGGATTTTCTCATTGAAATATCACGATAGTGTGATTTCTCTGTGAAGGGTCAGCTAGTTGTTATTTCGTCAACAAGCAATGGTCAGGAAGCTGTTATATACATTTTTACACACACACACATCTGACAAATTAATTTATATATTAATAATATTATACCATATTTTAAAACACAATCTCCCATACTTCCCACACTATCGTATCTCTCTCACTACCATATTTCCCAGATAATCGTATGTCGCACACTATCGCATCTCCCACATTTCCACCTCTGCCAACACGGTCCTACATTAGAAGTTCAGCTGCTGTCGCGACAAGGCCCTAAAAAATTATTTAGTTCGGACTGAAAGGTAGAAAATGAATGATGGTGGCAAGTTACCTGTATCTATTCCCTCGGGTGGATCAGGGCCCCCCAAGTGGCGGAGTCTTTTCTTCAAAGGATGTGTTGAGAGGTTTTGGTACGTAAATGTCTGGCAAAGAACAACACAGGCGCTCGTAACAATATAAACACATTCAAGACGACTTTAACAGACCGTAGTTACGATAGTAATGACAATTACATCTAGCTTATATGTTGATGTTGTTTTAGATTTAGCTACTCAGAACGAAATGTCCATGTAGCACGGGCTATAGTGAGCCCGTAAAGCTTATACAGGGCTAGTTCTTATATAAGATTCAAGTCAGGGACAGAGAAAGGTCAGGTGGGGTTGGCTTTGTGAGCTGAGAATGAAAGATTATACTTTGCAATGTTGAGTTTTCCTTTATTCTATTCGCTGCTGTTTTAGTGTTGAGCGTCTCTGAACTTCGTGTGATGTTGTTGGTGTTTCATCCTGGTTTGTGTACCACGTCATCTACTGTCAGTCTTCTCTCTTCTATGTGTTTCTCAACATGAAAATGTTTGTCTATGAAAGTGGAATGTTTTAAGAAAATAAAGCCTACAGCATCACTAGAACAAAATAAACAAACTTGCAGAAATCCAACTTCAAGTAAAAGTCTGTGTTCAGTGTATTTGTCTTCTCTGCGCAAATAGAGTTTTTGTCCTGTTTTGATAAGCTTTGGTGTAGGATTCCAGTATAATGAAATCCTTGCTTATTTAATCCAGCTTGATTTCTTAGACAAATGTCTAGTAAGTGTCAGAGCTCAAACCCTCGGTATTATATATATGCCTATATTCATCCTGTAGCTGTGTGTAGACTCGAGAGTGTACCCGGGTGTGGGTGTATCAATGACACCCACTCCCACACTACCCCACCCATACACACACATTACCGTACTGCCAAACCGACACACGCTACCACACCCACACACATACGCTCCCACTGTACCAAACCCACACACGCTACCACACCCACACATACATACTACCACACCCACACACATACTCTCCCACCGTTGATTGACAGTTGAGAGGCGGGACCAAAGAGCCAAAGCTCAACCCCCGCAAGCACAATTAGGTGAGTACAATTAGGTGAGTACCGTACTACACCCACACACGCTACCACAGTACCACTTCCACACACGGCAAATACTCCGCCCATGCAGCTATTTGTTTTATTAATTAACCTCAGTTACAATTTGCTTGTGGCTTTCACTAAAGTATATTTCTGCAAATTTACACAACTCGACAATTTGCTCGCATTTATTTTTGCCTCACCACAGCTATAGGATTTTAGTTGAAAACCAAATTATAGTGAAATATTTTTTACGTACGTTTTCTATCCTTTTTCATTCGGTTTTCCTTGGCATCGAGTTAGCATTTAAAGTCACTTGAATAGAACAAAGTTCGAGAAATGCATGCAGGTTAAGAGTGGAAAAAGAGTTTATGAAGCTGTTTGGGACATTCTGAAATATTAAGTCAATATTTATTATTCATGATGTTTGAAAATTCATTTTAAACGAAATCAGAATAGTTTTGGATCCTTTGAAGCCCGAAGCAACTGAGTCCGCGGTGTCGAGATGAAAGAATCAACATGATTCTTCAAAAGAATCTTCGTGTCGATTCCTTGTGAGAAATATGGGTTTTTCTACTACGAAATACATTTATTTTGGAAATACTTTCTGATTTTACTGAGGAATAAATTTGCTTTGTTCATGACGGTCGGTAACAAATCACGAACCAAAACGATTCGTATTTCGGTGTGATCGGAGCTGAGCAGGATTGTCTCTGGTGCTGAGAACCATTCTCAGCTCCCTCTCAGGTATCACTGAACTGCCAGTGACGGTTCTTCTAAGAACTGTTTCCCAAGATAATGGAGACAGATGGAAACGTATTTTTACTCATAATATTTCTTTCGTTCTTATCTTCCTATCTTTTTACATTCCATCGTTAATTCCTTCCGTCTTTTCTTCCTTCCTTCTACTTTCTTTTCCTCCCTTCCTCTCTCCACAGCACCGCTGCAGTCAAAGCCAGACATCAACATAACTGCATGTACATAACATCGTCAAGAAAATGCATCGACCGTGATGAATAATTCAAGGGAGAGGTATGAAGGCTCTAATATAATGGGGAAGACAGGTGGAGAGAGATCGCGTTGCTCCGGGGTAAACCCTAGTAACCTTATTATTATGAAATGCTTTCTGTTTGTAGGTGAAGGGAGAGTAACTCGGTATACGAAGAATAACAACATTGAGGAAAGGTTTATTGGAAACTGGTGACTGCTGTTTTCTACAGGTTATTTACTGAGTACGTACTTTTTAACTCGTAAAGAACACAAAAACACAAGAACCATAGCAATTGCAGAAAACATTATTGTCCCAAATAAGACAGCTCCTATTTATGCCCACCAAACTCATTCATATATGTCAAAACTCATTTTGAAACGGTCCAGTGATCCAACGTCTAATATTTTACAGGTAAATTATTCCATAAATACGGGTCTATTTTGAAACGTTTTAGAAATTTTTTTTAATGTTTTGTGCTTCACTGAAGGGTTAAGACAAATTTCAATATACGTTTACACCTGTGATATTAACATTCTCTACTTCAGTCCGGCCAGGAGTTATATTCACTGAGAGTTTATCTTATTTCTGAACAATGTTTAAGACGAAAGTATACATGCTTCACAATACGCCGTAGTTCTTGACCAAAGTCTCAGCCAGCTCTACATAGTTTTCTGCTTCGTTATTGACCAGGAAACCCCGAACCACTTGAACAAAGTTGTTACACGCTGCTTTCTACTTGTTAGTGAGCGTTTTGGGAATTCTTTGCACTCCGTATCCATGATCTTCTTTTAACGAAGACACCGACTTTGATCTTTGCTCCAGACAGCTTAGGGAAGAAGTCTTTGAAGGCACATGAAGACTGCAAACTTCTTCTTGGAGCTGTGAACAATTGTTTCAAAATACCCAAATTGATATGTAGTGATAGCATCAGCACTTGATGTTGTTCCTCCCACAGAGAACTGGGTCCGCTGTAGCCAGTCCCGCCTGCAGAAGTGTGCCTTAATGCCCCTGCTGTCCCAAAGGCCAAGCTAGCAAGAAAACTTGGTAACCGTCTTGGAGACCTATCAAGAATCATTTTGAGGCCTACGATGACCTCTCAGCCGTACTCATCATACGTCCAATTACGCAACTGAAACTAAACTGAACTGGTTGGCTTAAGGCCCCTGTATTTTTATTACTAGAAAATTCTAGAGGATACTTCGCGTTTACTCAGCACGAAATCTATCTGAAATGTTTTGGAAATTACGTAAATTTGCAAATGTTACTAGTTACAAAAACAATGTTCGTGGGAAATATAAACTATTTTCTATACCTTTAAACAAAATCAATTAGTAGATAACAATTACTACCCAAGAACAAAAATATTGTTACACAAAATTTTTACACTCTTCATTTCTGTAGCCGTTTGTGACATCAATAATTACATTATGCACATTGAATATTTTAGTTTCATTCAGTAGAAACAAACCACAACTGAATAGGTAGCGATATACTAAATTTGCATGACTTTTATTTGGAATGAAAAAATGAGAGAGAGAGAGATGTACTAAGCATAAAGAACAACAGAATAAAGAAAAATTTACAGATAAAAAATATTTAGAAATAGAGAATCTAGTAAAATATAGTAGAGATATAGATTTTCTTAAAAATTATAAAAAAAAAATATTTTACATACAGTATAAAAATAGAGTTTAAACGTATAGAATGGAACAGAGATTATATAAAAAAAATTACATGAAATCTTAATACAGAGAAAGTACAAAATAAGAACGAGAGTGCTAAGAAAACCTATTGAGAAAGAAACAGAATACAGAATGAGGAAAATTTAGGGAATAATGAAAACAGAGACAAAGAAGAAAAGACAGAACCAGAAATTTTCTCGACATTATAGAAATTTTATGTTATCATTAATCGTCGGTTATGGCTCATAGTTTCCCAGGTCTTTGTTTACAGTCCATTACCAGAATCAAGACGCTGGAGTGTGTCCTGGAAGGTGACGGACACCACTGGACGGTCTCCTGCAACGTGATATGTGGGTGGGTGTATATATATATATATATATATATATATATATATATATATATATATATATATATATATATATATATATACACGCGTCTCACACCACACGCCCTCCGAATTGCTGTGGCCCTCCGCCTTGCTGCCCCAATCCACACCAGATATAGGTGTATTTGCGGCGAGGTGGTGGCTGACAGGTACGGCCACCATGGCCTACTCTGCCAAAGCACGGGAGGATGGCACTCGAGGCACAGTGAAGTTAACGACATCATCAAGAGGAGCCTCACCACAGCTGGATGCCCAGCCGAGAGAGAGCCTCGTTACCTAACGCCCCGTAACTCTGATGCTCTTATTGGTCGCCCGGATGGTATCACAGTGAACCCCTGGAAGAATGGCAAGCAGTTGGTATGGGACTACACGTGCGTATCAACCCTGGCTAACACCTACATTGACCTCAGTGTTGCACAACCAGGTGGCGCTGCCACCCACAGGGAAGCAGCCAAATCCCGTAAGTATAGAGAACTTGATCACCACTACAATTTTGTCCCCATTGCTTCTGAGACACTCGGCGCCTGGGGTAAAAGTGCTACCAGTTTTTTGAAGGAACTGGGTTCTAGGCTCATTGAAACAACAAGGGACCCTAGAGCTGCCAGCTTTCTTTTCCAGCGCCTCAGCGTGGCGATACAGAGGGGAAATGCGCACTGCATCCAGGGTTCCTGCCCGCCATCTGAGGAGCTGGAGGAACTCGACAACCTATGATAACCATCTTTGTAACCTATATGTAACTCCTTTTTTGTAACACAGTTCAAATAAAGCAAATATATATGTGTACATACAAAAGAATGGGGGTGGTAGGAGAAGAAAATATTAGTGTTCAGTGAGAAACCACAAGGTCTCCTCTGAATACGTTTTATTTTCTTCTCCGAGGCTATGGGTCCCCACATTGGCACCAGAGGTGGTACCCTTTTAAAATTATTAAAAAAAAAAAAATATATATATATATATATATATATATATATATATATATATATATATATATATGGAGGAATATATATTTCCTCCATATATAGACGGAGGAATATGCATATTACAGTATGACGTTGACAAACTGTGAGACCAGAAGGTCTCTACACCATAAGGCAAAGGTAACTATTAGGGGTCAGAGAGGGAAAATAATTTGAGAGTGGATATAAATCCACCACTCTCGCAAGAGCCACACATAAACAGGGATAACATCAGCTCCATATGAGACTCTGGCAAACATAAAAATATCCTTTTGACACCTAAATGAGGACTTTTCACGGGATCCTGCACAAAGTTTCTTAGACCAATGCTGGAACATGCAACACTGGCATGGAATCTGTACTTTGTGAAGCACAAAACTAAAATATAAAAAGTACAGAGGTTTGCCACAAGATTGGTACCAGAGCTAAGAGGGTTAAGCTATGATGATAGGTTAATGGAACTAAATCTCACACATCTAGTGGATAGAATAAACACAGGGGAGATGATCACAATAAACAAAATACTGAGGGGGAATAAAGTGAACAAATATAACATCTTTAAATTAAATTAAATAAAAAAGAAACAGATGGAAGCTTGAAACACAAATGAACAGAAA
Source organism: Procambarus virginalis (assembly GCA_020271785.1). NCBI lineage: Eukaryota > Metazoa > Arthropoda > Malacostraca > Decapoda > Cambaridae > Procambarus > Procambarus virginalis. The sequence continues at coordinate 3,441,196 of WNGS01005680.1, forward strand.
AAATATAAAGAAACATATAATCCTGCCCTGTATGGGTGATCAACAAGTGGAATTAACTAGAAGTAGATGTTGTGGAAGCCACCTCCATGCACAATATTAAAACCAGATTCGAAAAATAATTTGAAAGTCATAATATTAAATTGTAATTCATCTGGTTCAACAAGGCTAGTAGGCGGGAATTGAACAGATAAGCCTCACTCCCACCGAGAGAATGGCAGGTAAGCACTGATAGGTAAGTACCAGGAGCTGACGTAACAGCAGCAGGGCTGCCACCAACTATTACAGCTGCATCAACGGGAACGGAACTGTGCAGCAACAAAGCCTGCGGCGGCAGGAGCAGTAAAATCATCCGTGGCAGAAGAGGTTAAGCCACCTGTGGTAGCGAAGGCAATGCTACCAGTGGTAACATAGCAGCACCAACACTACCCTAAACAACGTTAACCCCTCCACCATCACCACCACCAGCGCCACCAACACTGTCACTACCGTCAGCGCGTCCAGGACCACCACCACCGTCAGCAACGTTAACTCCACCATCAGCATCACCGGCCTCAACACTGGCACTACCTCAGGTGGAGGGTACGAGGAGCAGAGAGTCGTCCTCTCTGTGCCTCAGGCTGACACACATGCACTCCACATCTGACCTGCAGTTAATATCGTCTCTTATTTTCCGTGAAGGCAGGGAAAAGTTGTAACAAAGTGTTTCATTTACCGTGCTGGAGATTGTGGTCATAACGATAACTCGGAGTGTCTGCTCGATCCTCATGCACCAGTCCATGTGGAAAATTTGAAATATCTTCCATTCTTTATTGATTATTCAACCTGTTTAACTCCAATGAAGTGCCTGTGTCCGATGCAAAAAGATTGGTACATAGATAATCGAAGAAACAGATTTTAAGGGGAGAAGACAGACAGACACAGAGAAAGATATAGATATAAAGAGATAGAGACAGAGATTTACTAATGGATATAGTATCGCATGATAGAGCATAAAAGAAAATAAATGAATTGGTGTGGCAATATTGCCGAAAGTCTTAGAGCAGTTATTCAGTAACAAATGGCTGGACATGAGTTGAGATTTTTCACTGGTTAAAAATAAAGAGTAATCATGTGAGTGTAACAATATTAGAATCATCAGTCAACTAAGTGAAGTTTTCAAGGTATAGTGCAAGAGAGAGATAACAAGATTTCAGAAAATAACCGAAAAATTGGTAATTGATTAGAAATATGTGAGGATCAATTAATTGCATTAAGACAGTTTGTGAAGGACTTGCGTTATTGATGCAAGGTGCACATTGCCTTGCTTGAGCTGCAGGAAGCATACGTGAAAGTTGGTACAGAAGGGGTTAGGAGAGTAATGAGCATATGTAAAGTTGGTTGAGTTCTGTTGAATACCATGAAGAATTTACTTGTAGAAGTAGTGCTGGTACAGGAGTAAAAGTTTTAACAGCTTCGTTACCATTTCTCTCCTCAGCACATTTTCCTGACTGCAACTGCAAGCAACGTCAGCAATTTGCATATGGCAGACGACTCAGTGAAGGTGAAGGTTATCATGATCCAGCAGCAACAAAAGCATGAGTACCGGACCTGGGAACACAACTGGAGTTGGACACCTGTAAGTGGTTGTCCCCACACACACGTGTTCACCTGGTCGAGGGTCACTTTGGTTGGAAGAATCTCTTCAATACAAAGAAGAAATCTAAAGGATTCTCTCAGGTCCTCATCACAATTTATTAATTTCGTGACCTAATAGGCATGTAAAGGAGTTGAAGACACAGGAAGCAATTATAGGAGTTGAAGATCACACTGCGAGTGAGTATAATATTTTCACGGTGATTTCACGGATACATAAGAGTAACAATTAACATAAATGTATTCAAGAACTTACATGCAAACACACAAGGGGCTTCATTATTCGAGATTGGTTTCAGCAAAGCTAAATCACATCAGAAAAATGGAATGTCTAAGTGATCGACAATGATTCTCTAGGGAATTAACCCTCATTTAAGACTTGTAAAACAAACCAATTGCTAACTCGGTTTTCTAATCACTGCCAGTATGAGAAACTGGACACAGGAGCTCAATAGGATGCTCGAGTCGTCACATGAACATAAACATGATGTCATCACATGAACATAAACATGATGTCATCACATGAACATAAACATGATGTCATCACATGAACATAAACATGATGTCATCACATGAACATAAACATGATGTCATCACATGAACATAAACATGATGTCATCACATGAACATAAACATGATGTCATCACATGAACATACATTGAAGACATCATGTGGCACAGCTGGCGACAAGGTGGCAGTGGCGGCTGGAAGCTCACGTGGTAACAGCTGGTGATACAGAGGTGGCGCGGCAGTAAGACACAATGGAATGGCCAGTGGGCAAAGTCACGTTTTCCGTGAATGGCTGTCGCAGCGAGACCTACATGGACAATACATCTCACCATTTCCACAGTCATGGAATGTTTGCTGAATCACTTTCCAAGGTTTACTGTCCTGATGACTTACATATCACAGCATCACTTGGGCACACTGAACACAGTCTCTCTCTCTCTCTTTCTCTCTACCTTGTGGTGTCTGAGTTTATGTTAACTACATATCATATAAACTACATATATATAAACGTTAAATTTAACGTTTAAGGATATTTTGTGGGGTAAACATGTGTGCAGGTCGACAGACAATGTATACCCAAGCCTACCTTGAATGGTTCCCATCGTCACAGATACGTCACTACTCCAGACACAGCCATGGGAACTAACGTGAGGATAGTTCCCTTATATGACCTACGGCTGCCTTCAGCTACAAACACACACTCTGGCGCTCACAAGATGGCGGACCTCCCTTATCACTGTTCTATTATGTAAAATGATTAACTCGTCCTAACCGATCACACAATGGACGCACGATGGCCATCGTGCAATAACTTTGCTTGTGGCAATTAGGGCTTCACGTAGGCATCCCACATGAAAGGTTTATTAACCTTAATACAGATACTAGTGGCCTGCACTCACAGTTGTATGAAAGTGGATTCTGAGCTGCATGCACTGCAACGTACCTCTTCTTCCTTGCGATACGCGCAGTTTGCATGAAGATTGCGCTGCAATATACCACACCAAACAGCAGGTGGAAAACCAATATCTAACAACACCCCCTGTAGCAAGGTTTCACAGTTCAGTGCCCCCTTACATCTGGTTAATGGGATTACATTTGCTACACTAATTCAAGGATAAAGTAAAGTTAAGTGAAGAACTGCATAACAATTTATTTTGTTCTTTCTCCAAAAATCAAACATGATAATACTAAGCAAAACTGACATGAAAATCAGAAAAGGAAAAAGAGTCAAGAGCATAAACTGCGTCAAACACAGAAAACGAGTTTAATTTGTTAAAATCACACTAACATTCGACTGGAAGGTAGAGCGACGATCACGCTCCGTGCAGGTCGGCGTTCAATCCCCGACCATTCAAGTGGTTTGGCACCCTTTCTTTCCCCCCGTCCTATCCCAAATCCTTATCCTGATCCTTTCCCAGTTCTATATAGTCGTAACGGCTTGACACTTTCTCCAGATAGTTCACTTCCCACTAACATTCCGGTTTCTATACTTTCTAACGTTTTCTGTTTATACATGTTAATGCTCTTTCGTGTTAATATTAATGTAAGTGTAAAAGTATTCATAGTGCGGAAGAGGATGAGATGCGACAGCTTTATCGAAACTAAACACAAATATTCGTATATATTAAAAAACTAAGCACCTGAAATCAATATATTACAACAAAACACAAAATAATGACGAATGGCTGATTGACGAAGGGACAGAATATATGAGACGAATGCAGAACGCGGCTTATTTTGCTGCGTTATGGCCAAAAAATAAGGCCCTGCAGAGTGTTTATATATCCTCACATCGCATTCAGGCTTTTAATGAGCAAAAATCTTGCCCGGAAATCTTGAGTTCATTTCGCTGGTCCTCTGGTCTTAACATGTATGAGTTAAGTGTGCATGAACGTATTGGCAAATGCCTTGAGACGGTAAATCTTTTAATGAACGCGTTTTTTGACGGTCATTGTTTCAGTTTTGTCACTAATCTTTTAATTCCTATACCACTTGGGCTAGACGGCAGAGCAACGGTCTCGCTTTATGGAGGTCGGCGTTCAATCCCCGACCGTCCAAGTGGTTGGGCACCATTCATTTCCCCCGTCCCATCCCAAATCCTAATCCAGACCCCTTCCCAGTGCTATATAGTCGTAATGCCTTGGTGCTTTTCCTTCATAGTTCCCTTCCCTTCTATTATTCTCATAACACATGCATAACACATACATTATCTACATACAAATAATATCTAGGATAACTTTTAAATAATTTGAGTAAGAGGTAAATTTAGCATAAATGATGAGAGGCAGCGAGACACAGCTACCGAACAGCAGGGCAGAGCGCAACTTGCAGCCATTTTCGAAGCAATACAAACAATTTTAGACACTACCAGAATGACAATTATGATTGCCCTCAATTTACACAATACATGACTACGAGGGTCAATCTCGTAAACATTACTTCACTTTCACAAACTATTCAGCTTTGTCCTCTTTAGGACTTCATAGCCGGACAAAATAAATTATATGAGCAATTCAGATCACACTTAAGAGGTAGCTGAGCCCTTACTATGCCAGGTAACATCAGAGTGGATGGGGCGACTCAGAATGTTGGTTGGCATTGAGTTTTACTCTCTCATTTCCAATCACTGTATAGGTTAAGTCTGCCTTTATATGCCAAGTTACATAAGCTCGTCTCATTGGACTCCTGAATAATTAGTCATCTGTAATACACCACAATTTGTACGACTCTGTTGCATAAAATACATCCGTGACATAAATTTTCCAAGGACAAGTTCACTGATGGCAGCCTCCGTCTAGCAACAAAACTCACATCCTCTCTACAGCTAGTTATGGATTACAAAGACCCGGCGAATATTCTTCCATTACAACCCTTGTGCTGGGTTATATTGCACACTTCAGAATCAACACAACAATAAACACATATCTTGTTTCATCTCTATTATTTTTGTCACACTTGAGAGATGCCTAGTAAACATATACTAGAAAATAACTACCAACATATGACAACTATAACAGTATTAATATCACCACAGTGTTCCAGTGCTGGGAGGTAAATGTATATTATTACCATTCATACCCCGATAGCAACACCAGATCTGTTTCTTTGTCTGTGTCTCTTTGACTGTTTTTTCTGACTGTATTAATGAGGTCTAGATATTTAAACAACTGGAAGCATTATATAATGCTCCTGGGTCCTGGATGCCCTAATACAAATCTTCAGTAAGAGAAAGGGAAGTAACAGGATAAACTGCCAAGCCATTACGACTATATAACACTTGGAAGTGATCAGGATAAGGATTTGGGATGGGACGGGCGGGAAAGGAATAGTCCCCAACCACTTGGAAGGTCGATGATTGAACGCCGACCTGCACGGAACGAGAAATCTTCAGTAAGCTGCGCAAAATTGAAAGTACTTTTAACTGTTGAGATCAATAGGCTATACAGGAGGGCTCTAGTAAGCTGTGCTTCAAGGATCTAATAAGCTGTGCTTTAATGGTCTAGTAAGCTATACTTCAATGGTCTAGTAAGTTGTGCTTTAATGGTCTAGTAAGCTATACTTCAATGGTCTAGTAAGTTGTGCTTTAATGGTCTATTAAAATGCGCTTCAAGAGTCTAGTAAGCTGTGCTTCAATGGTGTAGTAAGATGTAGTTCAAGGCTCCAGTAAGCTGTGCTTCCTGGTTCAGCGAACCATGCTTTAAGATTCTAAAAAAAACGTGCTTCGGGTCTTCTGTAAATTGAGACTTCGGTAAAGTCGGTGCTCTCCGTGCTATTCCAGACGTGGATCACAGAGGGATTTAAATTTCATTATGATCGTCGAGCGAGTAAACCCAGTGAAAGCAGTTTATAATTCCGGTGTAGGTAGCGAGTAGTAGGTGGAGAGAATATGAATAAGAATGTAACCAATTTATCCGGAAGAAGAATGAAAACAGAGATAGAATAACCAGGAGAAATGGTTTACCGAGATAAAGTGAGTGTTTGTATAGAAAAACTGTGCAGAAGGAAAGTAGTTGGACAGTGGCTATGGAGAATGTTTAAAGGTGGAAAAAAACGAGAACTGTGAATAGAGGAAGACTAAGTAGAGGCAATGTTGCCGAGAACGTATAAGGAGGAATTGTTGCCATGAAGGAATTGTTGCCAGCGGAAATGAATGTGGCCAATGGAGCTTAAACGCGGAGAAATATGGCAGTTACGGAGAATTGAAGGAATATGTAGTGAATGTTGTCAAGAAGGAAGTGGACGGATATGGCCACGAAGCAAGTAGAATGTTGTATTCGTACGTGCAGATACATACATACATGAGAGCAATTGCAAGATTTTTTCAAGTTTTAGTTGAAAAATAACTTAAGAGACACGTCGTTAAAAAATGATAAATGTGAGCAGAATATCTGAAACTTAGCACGATGCATGTACACATAGTAGTTAATGATCATCCAGTGCATGTATACACAGGAGATAGTGATCATCCAGTGCATGTATACACAGCAGATAGTGATCATCCAGTGCATGTATACATAGGAGATAGTGATCATCCAGTGCATGTATACACAGGAGATAGTGATCATCCAGTGCATGCATACACAGGAGATAGTGATCATCCAGTACATGTATACACAGGAGATAGTGATCATCCAGTGCATGTATACACAGGAGATAGTGATCATCCAGTGCATGTATACACAGGAGATAGTGTTCATCCAGTACATGTATACACAGGAGATAGTGATCATCCAGTGCATGTATACACAGGAGATAGTGTTCATCCAGTACATGTATACACAGGAGATAGTGATCATCCAGTGCATGTATACACAGGAGATAGTGATCATCCAGTGCATGTATACACAGGAGATAGTGATCATTCAGTGCATGTATACACAGGAGATAGTGATCATCCAGTGCATGTATACATAGGAGACAGCGATCATCCAGTTCACTGAGCAACTGTGTAAGTTGGATTCACTTATTGTTAGCAAAACTGCAGAAACGGCTATAAGAATTACAGTTTTTGAAGCGTTGAGATTTTTTTCATTTACACTGCAGCCAAGTGTCAGGTCAGCTGCCTTTGTTTCATTCTGCTTCATACGAACAACCCAACTTTTGCGCAGAGGAAATGGTCTAATAAGTAGCGAAAAAAAGTTAACATAAGCAAGTGCAAGATAAGTAGGCTTGATACAGAGAACAGGAGGTAAGACAAAAGGTAGTAAATCGGAAAGTAAAAATTTACTAAAAGTCTTGTAAACTTGGGTTAATATATATATATATATATATATATATATATATATATATATATATATATATATATATATATATATATATATATATATATATATATAAGGGTATGAGAAACTATATGAGTATATTCTCACAAGGGTATGATTCTCAGAGTCAATAAGATATTACAAAGTTATATTTGAGCGTGATAGTGGGAAAATGGAATGAACTAAAGGAGCACGTTGTTAAACCAAACAATATCATAATTTTAAAACAAGATTTGATAGGAAAATAAAACAGGATTCATTGTTTTGAAAAACCGGCGGCCAGAAAGGGAGTTTCCAAGAGGCAATGCTCAATCCTGCAGGCACAAATAGGTCAAAGAAGTACACACACACTAGAAAGGAGGCAGAGGGGGGGAAGATACATGTCACAGACGTATAAGATACCGAAGGGGAGTGTCTGGGTGGGATTAGAGAAAATGTTTACAATAAATACCAACAGAACAAAGGGGATGGAAGTTTGAAACTCAGATGTGTCATAGCTATGGTAGAAAATTTTATTTTAGCATAAGGGTAGTGAGCAAATGGAATAAACTAAATGAGCAGGTTGTAGAGGAACACTCAATTGTCAACTTTAAAAGCAGGTATTATAGGGAGCTAAGTCAGAAGTCAATGCATTAGGCAACCAGCGGCAAGGAAAGCGGGGTCCAAGACCTAGAGCTCAATTCTGCGGGCACAAATAGCTAATTACACACACATCCACACACACACATAATATGCGACCCAGCAGACACAAATAGGTGAGTACAGCAACCAGTAAACATATACATATTCAGAAAAAGCTTAGCAAGTGTGCAAAGCTTATTTTTCGTTTGTCTAATTTTCAGCCATGTATCACGTTTGTCTCCTACGCTGGTGATATTAATTGGTTGGACATTATCAAATTGCGTACCCGAGGGTAATTCGACTGAATAAAAGCACGGCAGTCGTGCAAAATAAGTAAACCATGGCTTGATTGTTCCGTAGACTTTATCTGTTAAGTATTGAAGCAACCTTATATAGGAAACAACTTACTGACTCCCAACAACCTGAAAGTACTAGTATAAAAAGCTATGATTTGTTCAGATCTGAAACCTATATCTATGGGCAGCACAAAACGTCCACTAGACTGTGCGACACAGTGGTTGCAAGGATCAGGTTGGGTTACCGTTACCTGTGGCAAGTGGCTGTAGGTGACGGGTCTCCCAATCCTGAGCACTCCAGTTGCAAACTCTGTGAGCAAGAACTACGGCACGATCTCCCGCACTACATCACTGAATGCCCAGTTATTAGACCTTTCAGACCAGTTGGCATGAGGTACCTGAAGCTTTGCAATTACTTTATTCACTCTCGTATTCTTGATGATATCCTCACAGTGTACCAAAATTTGCCAGTGCAGGCTACTAAACATATGGCCCTGTATGACTAACCATCCTGCGAGATGGGGACTTTTATTACCACTGCTACCTTATTCAATCTTGTGTTGATGATATCCTCAAAATGCATCGGATTCTGCCAGTGCAGACTGCTTATCACATGCCTCTGTATGACTAACCATCTGTGTGATGGGGATTTTATAGCATCAACTAGTTAGCTTTTTGGACACTGTACTCCACTTCATATAGTCTAGGGTAGCTGCACTAATGCAGATGTACCTCATATTTAAAAAAAAATCTTATATGTATCAAATAATAAAAAAATCGAAACATACTAATTATGNTTATTATCGTAGGAATTGCACCTTTGCTCTCCTGTGACAAGCCCCGTTCACTTTACTGTACTGTTCTTCAGCAGTGAACCGAGAACATCCATCCAACATTTGTGTTGCATCTACTTCCCCTAAGTTTCATTCTATTAACAGTCCTTGACGAATCTTTATGCATCTCAAATAGTTGACTAATTTTAACACTAACGAATTATTTGAGTATGAAATATATTCTGACTCATTGTGTACGCGTCTACGGAGGAAACAGGTTCCATTCATATAGTGTCTCTCTTATTAGAATGTGTTGCTTATTGTCTATTATAATTTATTCACCACTTTCTATACTCTAACACAGTATGTTCTAGGTGTGACCTGACCAAGGTATTATATGTTCTATAGCATTTTGTAATATAAATTTTTGGCCAAGAAACCAAAGTATTATTTTTGTTAACTTACTTTTTACCAGCCTTTGTTTAGTGTATTTGAGTTATTTAAGTGCTATTAATGATCACACCAAAATCATTATACTGTCTGTGTGTCTGCTTTTTACACAGGGGGATCTGGAGTACACATATTTTGACTTCTGTTAGCAGGCCGACAGGTTTCCATTTTCCATAGTTCATGGAAAGCTTTACCCAAGAAGTTTCTCCCCTGCAACACGATCCGCCTATCGGTTTTATCCCCAGGTCACCAATTACTGCTGGGTTAACAAAGGCGAACTGTTAGAAATTGGTTCCCAATTAATCTTCACCGGGTTTTCTCAATGGGCGAGTGTATCATGTGTGCGATATGTCATGGGTTCGGTGTTTTGTGTGCGTGTGTGTGGTGTGTGTGTGTGTGTGGTGGTGTGTGTGAGCGAACGCGTATGCGAGCGTAGGCGTATGTGTGTGTATGTGTGGGGGGGGGGTGTATGTGTGGGTGCGTGAGAGCGTAGGTGCGTGTGTGTGTGTGTGTGTGTATTCACCTAGTTGTGCTTGCGGGGGTTGAGCTCTGCCTTTTCGGCCCGCCTCTCAACTGTCAATCAATCACCTATTACTAACTACTAACAAAATTTCCCCCCGCACACACACACACACACAGTAGAGAGGCGGGACCAAAGAGCCAAAGCTCAACCCTCGCAAGCACAAATAGGTGAGTACAAATAGGTGAGTACACACACACACACACAGAAAGCAGTACGTAGCAGTACCTAACAGTACGTAGCAGTACCTAACACCCAGATACCTATTTACTAGTAGGTAACAGATGCATCAGGATGAAGGAAACTGCCCATTTGTTTTTCCGGCGGTGCCGGGAATCGAACCCCGGTCCCTAGATCCACGAGTCTAGAGCGCTGTCCACTCTGCCACCACCCCTCTTTTGTGTATTGACCTAATTGTATTCACCTAGTTGTGTTTGCGGGGGTTGAGCTTTGCTCTTTCGGCCCGCCTTTCAACTGTCAATTAACTGTTTACTAATTACTTTTTTTCTCTCCACAACACACACACACACCCCACGAAGCAGCCCGTGACAGCTGACTAACTCCCAGGTACCTGTTTACTGCTAGGTAACAGGGGCATTCAGGGTGAAAGAAATTTTGCCCATTTGTTTCTGCCTGGTGCGGGAATCGAACCCGCGCCACAGAATTACGAGTCCTGGGCGCTATCCACCAGGCTACCAGGCCCCCCTCCTGGTAGGGACCTGGTAGGGTGTGTGTGTGTGTATGGGTGGGTGTGCATATCTAACTACTAGTCCAACAACTGACCATCCCCTGGAGGCAGCTCCCCAGAAACACACTACCGCCCAGATACCTACTGACCACTAGATGAACAGAGACATGAGGTGATAGTAAACGCTGTAAATTGTTTTCGTTTTCTCTCCTCTGCCATCCACTCCTATACACTGAGTAGGGGCCATATATCTTTAAAGTCATGAAGGAAAGTTCGTGAATCGCTGGAAGAGTGATCCATCGCGCCATTGTGAAGAAGGAAATGGACTTCTTAAGAGGACGGAGAGTTGAGGGCAATACTTCGAGGGATTGAGTGTTGTTATGTTGTGTTGTGAATGTTGTCGTGGAGAGAGAACTGATGTGCTGCGGAGTTCCTTTTGGTGAAAAGAATATTGTGCTGCAGATGTAACATGTGAAAGCATGTTTGTTGCTTTGTGGAAAGGAATATTCATCGGAGGTTATTGATAAGGTTTTTGTTTTGTGGACGTTCTTAAGTGCTCATTGTAATGATTTTCACATTGCTGTTGAGAGAAGGTTAATAACAGAATTTTCCTGAAGGCCACTATCTCTCTAGTGGCAACGACGGGGACAAGAAGCCGGAGGCATGTCAAAGGACCCACCTTGGCTCCTGATGGATTTTTCCAAATGGATTTAGAACTGAAGCTGTCTAGGCGTTTTCAACCTTGGCGGGTAGGCGTTTCAATGGGGTTTATAAACCTATGAGTGAAAAGGCATCTCCTGTTTTCTGTCCTACATCGTGGATTGTTGAGCTTAAAGCTGTTGACCCTTGTATGCGTGACATCTGACCTTTTAAAGAAGCGGTTTGTATTAATGCCACCCAACGTCTTCACTATTTTAAAGGTCTCGGTGGGATCAGTCCTGTCAAGTCTGGTTTGTAGTGTAGTTAGTCCTGAGTCCCTCATCCGTTTCTGGTATAAATGCCGACTTAACTCAGGGATAATTTTTGTTGCTTTGCTGTGGATGATATTGTATTAGCCTTGATTGGGAAGGAATTGTTAGTGAGGGATGACAATGTGTGTTTCATTACTGAATAGTATCGATGCTGATATTTAGTTCAATAAATATACCTGAGCACCAGTTATTCTAAAGGAAGTTGGCAAACTCGCAACAACTATTTCACCAAAACCAAGGACAGTACTTGATGCTTGTGGGAGATATGATAACACCAAGTGGCACGAGTATCTCAGCGATGTTTTGACATCATTGATTTACATATAAATATAACAAACTGCCATCCAGAAATTATATTACTTGTCGAAACAATTGGTGAAACGCAAAAACACAAACTGCTGCCCAAAAAATAATGTTTTGGTACAACAGTTTTTCTCTGTACGTTCAACCAATTATTGCTCTAAGTAATATAGTTTGGAGGATGGGCAGTGGACCTCTGGTTAGTGTTCCCCAGGGTAGTGTATCTCAGTGTAGTGTATCTCTGAGTTATGTACCCAAGGGTAGTGCATCTCTGAGTTATGTACCCAAGGGTAGTGTACTCTAGAGTTCCCAATGGTAATATTTCCCAGGAGAGTGTACTCCTGTGTAATGTATCTCAGGGTAGTTTACAACTGGGTAGTGTAACCTCGGGCTGTGTACTCCATGTAAGTGAACCTTGATGCACTGCACCCTAGGGTAGTTTAATCAGGCACAGTGCAACTGGATAAATCATGTGGCTCATTAACTTCAATGTCAGCTTGAAGGTAATCCAAGAGGCCTTTGATTATGTTGATGACTTCACACAGACCTTTAATAAAGGCACTGAAGAAACCTAAAAATAACATTTATTTAACATTTAAACAAATCTTATGGGGATTCCATTGATAGAGCACTATTTCGTGATAAAGCTACCTCACAGAATTGAGAATGGGGACATAAACAAAAGACAAATATATTAGGTATAAAGATTGATGTAAATACGTGAAAAGATGCTAAAGTAATATACCCATTCAAGTTTACATGTCTGGAAATTATTAAGCATCACCTTCATACCATGAAGAAGTAATTATGAGAAGAAAGCACTAAGCCAGAATTCTCATATTAGATCAATCTTAGATTACTAATTTCTAAAGTCACTTATTTCCATGATCATACCAAACGCATTTATTTCAAATGAAAGATAAACTTATCATCCAGTGCGAAGGTAACCTTACCTAACCTAATGCATCAGATTCAATGCCGAATATATGAACTCTTAATACTAAGCTTCGTAACAACTCCCTCCATAATCGACTCTGAATCTAGAGGTTACACAAGTGTCAATCTTGTGTTAATTTAATATGAACTGCTCAGTTATGACTCACGGACCATCCTTGACATTCACAGTTACTTAAATATAATTAAAAACATTAATAGTTACAAATAACAACCTGGAACAAATAGTTACACAGAATAAGTGAAATTCTTGATTGCAACAACCAACGTAAACTATCAGTGTTGTTGATAAAAACAGCAATATTATGACTTAGAAAAATGCCGATATGGCCTATTTTAATTTCCAATCAGGAAGGCCTCTATGATACGTGATTGATTATATTTAAAAACAAAGTTCCCCAAGCACAGAGTTCAACAAGCACAGAATTCATGAGGCTATGAGTTTTTCAAGTTCAGAGTTCCTAAAGTATAGAGTTCATGAAGCACCGAGTCCTCAAGCTTAAAATTCTTCAAACACAAAATTCCAAACTCAAAGCAATTTTAAAAAACAGAGTTCTTGAAATGAGAGTTCCTCAAATCCAGAGTGTCTGAAGCACATGCATCATGAAACAAAGATTTCCTGAACCAAAAACTTCCTGAAGCACTACGACCTTCACGCGCGGAGCTCCTGAAGCACAAAGTTCTTCAGTAGGCACATATAAAACAAAGCCACTTCCGTGTCTTATGCTCAGCTGCGCAGAACAAACAATGCGTTATGCATACAATGAAGCCATTCGACTTTGACTGTGCCCGAGAACTGTCTTCCTGGCGGAGAGTGAAACAGATGGTAACATTATCCCAAAACAGCCGCCTCGATAACCAGGTAAACTTGGACTTAAGCTGACAAATCATCCAATTTGGAGGATCTAATTAGACTGTGGCTTATAACATCGTACATAATAATGTTCTCATCTCCATCATTACATCATAGAGCGGAGAGCAGCTCATATTATCCTGGGTGTTGCATATATTATTGCTCTGTTGCGTCCATTACTGTGTATTATGTTCATTACCAATGTGTGAGTATATTATTGCTGTGGCGTTCATTATCACTTCTGTTGCATTTGTTATCACTGTGATGAGTTCACTGTCACGGTGTTCCTTTCATTTTCGCAGTGTTGCGTTCATTATCACAGGGTTTCGTTCATTATTATCGCTGTGTTGCATTCATTATTAACGTTGTGTTAGGTTCATTATTACCACTGTGTTGCGTTCATTATTATCGCTGTGTTGCGTTTATTACCGCTGTTTTATTCATTATCGTTGAATATTGCGTTCATCAACGAGTTGATGCGTTCGTTATCGCTGTGTTCGTTCGTTATCGCTGTGTTACGTTCGTTATCGCTGTACATGTAACGAATGCTAAGAACATTGACCTGAGGAAGGAGACACCGTGCAAGGGTCTGCGGGAATAATTTTCTTTATGGAGATGGAATTGGGGCGAGTGAAGGAGGAGTCAGCTCCGAGCCTCGGATTAGGCGCTCAAACTTGCGGATTGTGCACTTTACGCTAAAGTTTAAATTATATTCTTTATCTGACTTCATTAAGAGTCCTGTGTCATATCTTAGGAGACGGTGGGTCCGGAAAGTTAGTGCCGGGTCGGAGTTTGAGTGAATGACAGGATGAATCAGTGTGGTGCGAGAGTGTAGTTGGTGAGTCATAAGTGTGTGGTGGGTGAGTGTTGAGTGCGTGGTGGGAAAGTCGTAAGTGTGTTGTAGTTGAGTCACGAGAATGTGGTGGTGAGACATGAGTGTGTGGTAGGTGTCTTGAGAGCGTGGTGGGAAGGTTTTGAGTAGGGGTGAGTCATATTTAGTTTTTATTAGTAACTGTAAAGCAATGTTCTTATTGTGTATGTTTTGCTAAGAGGAGGCGGGAATGATTAAATTCAGTATTTTCTGATTGAAGTATTGTCTTGATGCGTGTCTTTGCTTCAAACATTTACCTTAAAATTCATTTCAAATATTAACACAATTTGTATAATCTCATGCAATGTTTCACATAAATTAATCCTTATTGACTTGCACAGTCTTGTGTGAGTATTCACTGTATTCAACACACTCCTGGAGACTACTTCGCTACCTGAAGTGAAATATATTATCATACCAAACCTCAATCTCTCACTCAATTCTACAATCTTGAACGTCCCTACACAAGAGTCAGATAGTTGGACTCCTGTGGATTTTCTCACTGAATATCACGATAGTGTGTTTCTCTGTGAAGGGTCAGCTAGTTGTTATTTCGTCAACAAGCATGGTCAGGAAGCTGTTATATACATTTTTACACACACACACATCTGACAAATTAATTTATATATAATAATATTATACATATTTTAAAACACAATCTCCCATACTTCCCACACTATCGTATCTCTCTCACTACCATATTTCCCAGATAATCGTATGTCGCACACTATCGCATCTCCCACATTTCCACCTCTGCCAACACGGTCCTACATTAGAAGTTCAGCTGCTGTCGCGACAAGGCCCTAAAAAATTATTTAGTTCGGACTGAAANTCGTGTCTTGCATGCCAGCCCTTGTGCTTCCAATGCAACCCTGCAGTCCGTATTGGTCTGCTTTCCACCCTGTTGCAAATACACTTGTTTCAGTGTGAATGGGGGCACCAAGGCGGAGGGCCACTGCTACACGAAGGGATTCTGGATCTAGGCGCGTGCCCATTGTTGACATGGGTACTGCCAGGAGGAAGTCTCCTGCATGGGGGGCACGCACTGCTCTGAGGCGGGCTTTCTCCTTGTCTGATGTTGCAGCGCTGAGCATAGCATCAGCTACTTTTTCCACTAGAGGGTGGTCCCAGCCGGACTGTTTGTGTTGTTTTGTTGGCTCTATAATGGTTGCTGGGGCTGCGAGAACACCCCACTGATTTGAACATTCAGTGAAAGCAGGATCGTGTATTCCTGCTGAGTCTCTCAGGGTTGCAGGTAAGATATCTCTGACGAGGTCGTGCGATGCGTGGGAGGAGGAAAGGAAGGCTGGTAGAGCAATTTGGGAGGCTGTGCGGACACCAAGGCCGCCAAGTCTTACAGGAAGGGTTGCTTGCTCCCACTGAGAGTCGTCCAATGGCAGGTTCAGGACTTTCACCAGCATGGACCTCAGAAGGGTGTCATACACATTTAATTAGGGCTGCTGTAGGATGGAGAACATCTCAGAAAGTACGTCAACTTAGGGAGAGACAGGCATCTTGTGAGGAGAAAGAGAGCATCATGGGCATCAATCTTGTCAATCCTGTCCAGCATTCTCTTTAGATCAGTGATTTTTGCAGCCAGGACCTCCTCGATTGCTCGTGGGCCAATGGGGGCACCCAGGAGAGTACAGTCCGGTGGCTCGACAACGAGAATGTCTGGAAGAACATTTTGTATTTGCCCAGTGATGTCTTGGTTGCGGGAGATTATTTCACACTTGGATGCATTGAGAATGAGGCCTAAGGCTGCTCCCTGCTCCTGGATTTTCTTATATCCTCCAAAATGGTTTCCGGGGTTCCAGCGAGAGTGCCATCATCCAGGTACCAGATGTTTAGCTCGCTTGTCAGACTATCAGTGACCTCTTTGATAGCTAGGCAGAAAAGGAGGGGTGCTAAGGGGTCACCTTGTTGGACACCTTCACAGGAGTTTATTTCATGTTCCCAAAAAGAAGCTTAGAGTCCCCACTGTAGCACGATCGGATGAACGGGTAAAGGGGACGGAAATGGTTGTGTACAGCCCTGAGGACAGCGTCTCGTCTGACTTGATTGAAAGCATTTTTGAAGTCAAGCTTTACTAGTGCCTTCTGGTCCGGAGATCAGCAATGTAAGCCCGCGCTGCATGTGCTGCAGCTTCACAACCTAGGGGAATCCCAAACCCGAGCTGATGAGGTTTCAGCAAGGTGGCTGCTTCCTGGCTGATAGATCTCACTGCAGCCTTAGCTACGAGGCGTCGGAGGGTGTTGCCAACGGCAATGGGCCTGATACCCCTATCCTTCTTCTTTAGAGCACAGAGTGCTGCTCCATAAAAGACAGGCCTGATATCCTCAGGGATGCCGCCAGCCAAACACATGTTGGAGAATCTGGTAAGTTCCACTAGAAGGTCCTTTGCAGCATCTCCAAGCACCGGGTTCAGCATTTGTTTGATGTGCTGGGGTCTTAGACCTGTAAAGCCCCCTGCTGAACCTGTTGGGAAAGACATGGCTGCTTTGTACACCTCAGATTCTCGAACAGTCAAGGGTTCTATGCCCACATTGTTTTCCTGGGGATCCCTGCTGCTGTCTGGGGCTCTGCGTGGGTGTTTGTCTTGAAGAGCCTCTGCTGTCGTGGCGTTCCTGGGGGCAATAGTGTCATCGCTGGTCATGATTCTGATGGCACCTGTGGTATTGCCCTCTTCTATTTTCCTGGTGATCTGTGCTCTCATTTTGTGGTTCTCAGATGAGTTATTGTTGGTCGTCCTGCGGCTGGTGTTCTTGGCACGAGGGGGGAGGCGGACCAGGTTGTCTGCTCTGGGGAATTCATTAAGTGCCCTGATTACCGAGGTTGCTAATGACTTGTCTCTCCTGGGCGGTAATGCTAGGCATGCATTCCCAAATAGAAGGAGATTGTGCCACGATGCAGAGGTTCTGGGAGCATTGTTGACCTTTGTCAGCAGACTGGTGAGTTTGGCTGCTGCTTGGTGACGGGCAGCCTTGGGGATGTGGGGCAAGGTCCTGGTGGACGTCGCTTTGACTGCTTCAAGCAGATTATCTGCTGAAATGAAGTTGAGGGAGGTATTGTTCCTCGCTCCTGCAGCAGGTTGTCCATCGTCACTGCCCCGGGGCAGGCGCCTAGACCCTAGACAACCACCTGAATTGACAGAATGACAGCGGATAGTTCCATCTCCATTGAGACGATACCGTCTGCCACACACTTGACAGTTTCCTCTTGGTTGGTCATCTTCTTGGCTGGAAAGAGGCTGTGTGTCAGGTGCGACATGTGCCATGCCTAGATGTGATGACGCCTGGCTGCCCACTGAGTGCACCCTCTCCTTCCCGGGTGGAGAGTAACACGGCAAGCATTACCCTGGGGGAGTTGGGCATGGCCTGGGCACCGTGTGTGGGTAGGCTGTGTGTTGATGGGCGGCTGGCTGGGTCGGCGCAGGTAGCGGGGTGGGGGAAGATGGCGGGCGGGGGTGGTGGAGGGGGGCACGCGAGGGAGGCCGCCGTCACACTTGTTACACACTGTCAACACTCGGGGAAATCACACTTGTTACACACTATCAACACTCGGGGAAATCACTAGTGCACTTTGTTTTTAACACTACACTCACCGATTTGGTTATGAACGCACTAACTTTCCACTAACATCACTGTAGGCAGCTCGAGAGCCTCCCACCCTCCCCCGCTGGGGGCTGGTGGGTGGCGGCACTGAGACGGCGGCGACCCTCCCCTCACCCTCACCCATACACTGTACCTGCCTCGCCATACACAAAGCTCAGACAACGCACCTTTCTACGTTCATTGTGTTGGAATGAAGGAGATACGGTTCTTCTTGTCACCCCGGGGCCTTCAGCAGGTATTCATACCTACATGGGTCAAGTCTTGGCTGGCTCAGGCATCGTGATCCACGTTGAAATTGGTTTAGCGTAGGACTTGCTCAACCACGTTCCGTCCCGTGACCTTCCTTTAATCATATATATAATATCTATATATATATATATATTATATATATATATATATAGATATATATATAATATATATATATATATATATTATATATATATATGTACAATTTATTTATAATCTATGGTATATATTAATATCACTTATATAGATTTTTCAAGATTGCTTTATTTACTGTTCATGTATATAATACTATGCGTCTGACATAACAATTATTTGCAAACTATACATGTTTAATCTTCAGTTATATATTATTTCTCATTCTTATATCACAGACAAAATTCGTAATGGAACGAGAGTCGAGGAGGACTTAAGTATTTGGAGTCTAAGGCAGTTTCTTATGAGTGGATCGAGAGAGTGTAAACTTGTAAGCTTCTTGTTGACCGCTTCTCGACAACAACGATCTGTGTCAATCCCATTCTCAACTCGCAAAATAAGACTTTGACTCGACTTACTGTGAGCAGAAGAGCAGATCCTGTTGATGTTTATGTTGGGACGTCCTTTTACAGTTGAGAAATGGGAGAGTGTACAGTGTCTGACAAACGTTATTAACCTATACTTTTCATGACGATATTCAAC
The DNA here is from genome assembly GCA_020271785.1 of Procambarus virginalis. Taxonomy (NCBI): domain Eukaryota; kingdom Metazoa; phylum Arthropoda; class Malacostraca; order Decapoda; family Cambaridae; genus Procambarus; species Procambarus virginalis. The sequence continues at coordinate 3,460,431 of WNGS01005680.1, forward strand.
CTCAGAGACAAACAACAGTGCATGTAGTCTCTGAATGGTAATGGAGCTTCTCATTTTACAACATATTCAATACAATAATGATGATTGGGAGTCACCTCCACTCCCCCTCCCCTCCATGTGGTGGACATAATACACAGAGAAAAAGTTCTGGTGGACACCACTTAAGCGATCTCCCTAACACAACATGTTAGAGAAGTTTAATTAATCAAGAGGAGGGGGACTGACCATCCTGGCGCCTTGACCTCGCCTTCACCAACGATAGGGTAAACACTGAGAAAATAGACAATAAATATAACAAGCTGCAAGTAATACTATATGCTGGTATTCAAATATATAGTTCTTTTGATAGAAGAGGGGAGAGAGAGAGAGCTCGTATTTACAATTATGTTAAAAACCAACATTAGAGACAAATATTTATGGTCTCTTCAATGTTTCTGGGAGCTCTATGTGTCTGTATCCCGAAATTTATTGATCATGAAATGTTCAAGATATGTGGAATTGCATCAAAGATACAATATCCCAGATGTGTTATACGTACACCTTTAGGACAAAATATATATACATTACATTATCCGAGCACACGAGATGTTCACAAAAGACCTTCAAACTAATAATCACCAATGCTGTGCTTCTGAGACACGTACTGGTACTACACAATGTCAGACGACATCTTATCAGGAATATGTGAACAAATTCTACCTTCAGGACCTCCAGACCAACCGCTGTTAACTGTTTTCACTAGAACTAATTATCCCGACTCATAATCTGAGCAAGAACTTACACACTTTTAAAATTGGAACAGAAGAGTTAAAGAATATTATTATTGAGTTGATTTATTCATCCATTTTGATAGCTGATTTTAGTTTTAAATATCTTGAGTCCGCCGTTATAAGTAATAACATTTTCTGGTGTTCGCCTCGTACTGGCCAATTGACCGTCTGCAGTTCTTATATTCGTATATTCTTATGATGCTTTTCTACTCCGTAAAATCAATAACAAGAAAATGTTATCATTACTATTCTTCTTGCAGGTGTTCAGGGAAGCTGAAGTCATCATCATCACAGAGCACAATCGATACTTTATCTTATCTCTCTCTAAACTCCACCTCCTTCCCAGCCGCAGCCTCCCTTACCAGCTCCCCACCAGACCTCATTCTCTCCCACCACCTCCTCCTATTCCAGCCCCCTACCAGACCCCCTCCCTCCCTCCTTTGCTGTTTTCGTAATCAGGGGAGTAAGTGTTTTAATATTTAACAGGCTATTTGCAGTAAGTGTCGCACAGGAGAGAGCTTAGTTAAATACGAGGGAAAAAAACCAGGGGGGAATGTGGTGATTTAGACGAGAGGAACGTGAAGATTGTATAAACATTTTTTTAGCTCATCTGACCATTTGAAATCCAGGGAGTGAATTGTGACGTGAATTAACAGATACTTCAATTGAGGCCAGCAGATGAGGGATGTGTCACGAACTGGCCAGGATAAAGAGGAGCTCCTGACTACCAGAGACACGTTATAGTGAGCTTTGAAGGATTCACAAGAACATGAATGGATGATGACAGAAGCTACAGAGGAGAGAGATGAAATTACAAATGAGCTATCAAAGATATGAGCTGCCAGAGCTATGAGCTGCCAGAGCTATGAGCTGCCAGAGCTATGAGCTGCCAGAGCTATGAGCTGCCAGAGCTATGAGCTGCCAGAGCTATGAGCTGCCAGAGCTATGAGCTGCCAGAGCTATGAGCTGGAGCAATAAAAAGGCTGATGAGAGTTGTGACGAGTTCTCACACATGATGAAATGGAAACCTGACGACTTTTCAGTTCCTTGCTGATGAGGTCGAGGCGTTATGGTGACAGAGAGGATCATTGTCTGTAAATGTGGAGGCGGGAGTATTACCTGTAAATGTATAAATGAAGAATCGGAGTCAAATTCGTGGAGATGCACTTCAGATTAATTACTTCTCTTCAAGATAAAGTAACATATAATGGAAGTGTCTGTGAAAAAGGCATAATAACTGACTTTAACGTTATAAGTATTGATGAATGATGCCTGTAAATGAAATTAGCGCACATTACTACAGTTAACTGAGTTCGTATTTTTTTGGACATGTTGATTTAGCAATATCAAAAACCCAAAAGAAACATCACTGAATAATTAAACAAAAGGTAAGAGGATAGGCGTTACGATCCAACTATTCATAATAACTTTACTCAGCAGCCACACAATCATCAGAATAGAACATATGAAAAGAATCATCAACATGAACAACAGGAACAGAATCAGCAGTATGAACAGTAGCAACAGAATAAACAACAACAACAGAAACAACAGCGAAAATACCAGTAACATAATAATCAGAGTGGACAGCAGCACAAGAATCAGAAGCAACAGAATCATCAGCACCAGCTAGAGCACCATCAGTCTAAATAGTACCGGACTCATCTGCATATACGGCATGCAATATAATAATAATAATCATTAGCAGATTAACGACAATGAAACCAACAGCAATCTGAGGAGGGAAAGTCCGCGAACTCTCCCTCAGCAACAGACTGGTCGCTCCTCGACTTGCAAATCTTACATCTGGACCTTGCAAAGTGTGGCAAATTTTCGGTCGTATAACAATGACAAGTGAATTGCAGAATTTCGGCCAGCAGCTCTGAATAGCACACACTTTAACTCCGAATCTCTAGAGATCTTGGCGTATGTAGATTTCGGGAGGGCGGAGCGCGTTCAAGCACAGCCTCCCTTACCATATTAGGACGAGCCCACTTCCAACGTCCTAGATATGTCAATGTGCATTGTAAATCTCGCAACAGTGGAAACACAATTTCTTGTCTCGTCGTAAATTTCTCTCTCTGAAACCTCACCTGCGAGAGGCTCCAGCTGACACTAGGATCAATATTTGGGAGACTGATGGGCTTCACAACGGCTCTACGATATTTCTGCTTGTTGATGCTGTTGTGGCTATTGCATTTGCTACTGTTGCGGTTATTGTTGCAGCTGTTTTGGTTACAGTTGCAGCTGGTGCGGCTATTGCCGCTGCTCTTGTTGCCATTACTCCTATTGAGCTGCTGTTGTTATCCATACTGCTGCTGTTGTTACCATCAATATGAAAATGCTGCACTAAATTATTAATCGTTGTTCCTGCTGTTGCTTATTCTTCTCTATTTGTTGCAACTTGATTTGTTGCTATTTGATCCCATTAATTCTGAAGTGTAACAGGTGCGTGATGATGCTACCTTAGCTGTGCACGTGTCTTTACAAGCAGGTGTTTCCAAGATGCAACTTTACTGATTTAAAATGTCCTGTTCTATCTCTGAACTTTTCTTCTAGAATTTATTTCTCTCCTCACAACGTAAAACTTAACGTCTTGAAATAAATAAATAAAGATAATATATATATATATATATATATATATATATATATATATATATATATATATATATATATATATATATACCTAGAAGGGGTACCACCTCTGGTGCAAGTGCAGGGACCCATAGCCTCGGAGGAGAAAATAAAGAGTACTCAGAGAAGACCTTGTGGATCCTCACTGAACACTTTGATATTTTCTTCTCCTACCACCCCTATTCTTTTGGCATGTGTGTATATTTATCTAACTTCATTTGAAAATGTCATTACACAAAAAAAGTTACAATATTGATTACATGCAGGGGTACAAGGCTGCTTGTCACAAGTTGAATAGCTCCTCCAGCTCTTCAGATGGTGGGCAGGAACCATGGATGCAGTGAGCATTTCCTCTCTGGATTGCCACACTAAGGCGCTGAAGAAGAAAACTGGCAAAATATATATATATATATATATATATATATATATATATATATATATATATATATATATATATATATATATATATATATATCGGTTATACTTTCTATCATGGACACGAACATCCAAAATATTTTGTGGATACATGTACGAGGTAAAATGAAACACTAAAGGAGGGTTTTAAATATGTAAGAAAACTCAGAAGTCAGAGACAGAATATAGATATCCCAGAACGGTACGTGGAGGGCTGGGGTCCAGAAGGCTGGAGATGGTCAGCAGATGATGTCGGGGCAGCAGCAGGAGACAATGTTGGGACGCCATCAGGAGATGATGTCGGGTCATCACCAGAAGATGATGTGAATCAGCAGCAGGAGAAAACAAATAACATCATTGCTATGTGGATTTGTTGATGTGTACTGCAGTTGGGGAATTTGTGAGTCACTGCGAGTTAATGCGAGACAGTTGGAAGGTCACAATGACAATGTCATAACCCATTTTTGTCAGACAATTAGAGATAAATCTGTATGGTGTAAAAGGTCGGAGGCATGTTCTCGCCCGATCAGGAAAATATTAACCAATAGCTCAGGTGAGGCTGAGTGCTCAATCTTGCGGAATCAACCTGGCCAATTTTCAGGTGTCATCACTTCTGCTTATGGATGCCGAGGGAGAGAAGTTACACGTGACTGTGAGTAGGTGTTTCTCAAACACTTCCATAACAACAAATGTTAAATGAAAACCTTACATTGCTTAACATTATTACTCATGTCCAAAAGCCCAGGAATTCAGAAAACGATCCAACGTTTGTAAGAAGGGAATTTAAAAGGGAGCTTGAATTAAACTTTTAAAGTTACATGAACATGCACAAATGGTGACCAGAATGAGGATGAAGGCAACAGCGCTGTAACCAATTCCATTTAGCACCTTCTTCACGTGAAAATGTTAAAAAATATATCGTAATATCCTGCATCTTACTGTTTTTCCTATCTTATTATTATTGTTGTTATGCCTCTTGACACCAGGCAAGTCAGGGAATAGCTGACTGCTCACTGACCTATTACGAAGGAAATTGGCTTCTGGATGCGATGGGAACCTGTGCGTTATACGTGAAGGCCGCAGTTATTGTGAGCTGTTGTTGTTGTGGAGTATTGTCTTGGTGTTGTGTTGTTGTTGTGGTTGTTGTTGTTGAGGGTTGTGTTGTGGCTGTTGTTGTTGTGGAGTGTTGTATTGGTGTTGTTGTTGTTGTTGAGGGTTGCGATGTTGTTGAGGGTTGTGTTGTACTGGAGGATTATGTTGTTGTGGAGGATTGTGTGGTGGTTGTTGTAGTTGTGGAAGGGAGAGTTGTGCTGGGGTTCTTGTGGAGGGGAGAGTTGTTCTGGGTTGTTGTTGTGGACTGAAATGTTGTTATTGTAGAGGAAGGGATGTGTTGTTGTGGTCAAATATAAATATATATATATGTGAATAATAAATTATATCACAGTATGTTAAAATTGATGAATGCATCAATGGGGATGACCGTAGCTCGGGCGAGCAGAGATTAAGGATGGATTGGTAATATGCTTCACCACAGTACTGTAAATACAAATAATTGCAGAAGATTAAAACCTTGAACCTTACCTCCTACAGGCGTAACTGAACACTGAATAACACGAGAATAATATTAATTTATTTTTAAATAAATATGTTTTTCTTATTTCAATAAAGATTTTTTCTTATTTTGCAGTAAGTCATAATTTATTAAAACGTTCTTGTGTCGTGCCGCAGCGTGAGCGAGTATTGCCTGAGGATGGGTGGATGTATTAGTTCTCTCAAGCACTGAACATGTATANATGTCCAGCCTTGAAGTCCAAACACAGGTTGATGTGTTGTACCAGATTTTTGCAAGAGCCGACGTTTTTTTTTAATATATCAAGGAGAAAGATTTATATTTATATAAATGGATCCACGTTGTTTAAAATATATATAAGGTTTGGACGATTTTTTAAAATAGTTATTTTGTAATCCTTGCGAATGAAAGCTAAACATTTTTCAACCAGTCAATCCTTTTTATTCTCAGATATAATATAAACACTTAACGAGATTTATGATAGCAAGATTTACAGGTGTTTGAATCAAAATATTATTAGTGACACCAGAGAGAAAATTATAGACCATATATCGTGAAGGGGGGGGGCCTAGTCGAAGGTGTCAGGTGTCATCTGGGGCTGCTGATGTGGGAGGCACAGTTACTGAGGTGGGAGGCACAGTTGCTGAGGTGAGAGGCACAGTTGATGAGGTGGGAGGCACAGTTGCTGAGGTGAGAGGCACAGTTGATGAGGTGGGAGGCACAGTTGCTGAGGTGGGAGGCACAGTTACTGAGGTGGGAGGCACAGTTGCTGAGGTGGGAGGCACAGTTGATGAGGTGGGAGGCACAGTTGATGAGGTGGGAGGCCCAGTTACTGAGGTGGGAGGCACAGTTGATGAGGTGGGAGGCACAGTTGCTGAGGTGGGAGGCACAGTTGCTGAGGTGGGAGGCACAGTTTCTCAACCGGAAAAGACAACTCCTCACAGTCTTCACCAACCCTGCAAGAGTACAGCCCTTCCACATCTACAAAGACCCAGTCCTCGGCAATCCAGTAATCTCTATTTGAATCTCAACTCTGCAATCGCTTCGCGCACGCCTTTCAAAAGCAAATAATTGCCAACTGAACATAAACACCTAACCGAACCTATCATACGCCTAACTATACTTAGAGCTCTAATATATACTAATTTCCACTTCAGAAAAGCCCAATTTCATTACGCAGTACGTAAAATTGATGAATGCGTCTTGGGCGGTCGGATTTCGTTTTAAGCAGCCTAGCCTGAGGACGGATTGATAAGTTGATAGAGGGCAGCACTGTAGTGAACATAATACTCTTTTATATTTTACTTTTATATACGTCAGATTTCTCGGAATTAATTCTATTACACCATCTAACTACAGCGTCATAATTCTAGTCGCCAGGTTTACAGTCATGTATATTATCAGTAACATTCAGTCTTACACTTGCGATAATTACAAGCAGTGTGAAGATTGTTACATTACCATTATCTGCAGGATATTTAAGCAGCTTCAGCACATGTTCCCAAATATCTTGACATTCTATTCCGCTATTTGGTAGATTAAACATCTCCTTAACTATTGCATACCGACGCGACTATCATGCCGATGTGTGTCGAGGTGTCACAGTTATTTGCAATTATAATAATGGTGTTTAGAGATAAATAATTTTGGAAACATACACACAGGTGTTTCCCACTTCTAGGTGGCTATAACACTAACAATGAAATATATGAATGATTTATGTTCAGGACTAAAGTATATTTTGTGTTTGGTTAGAAAGCCAGTTTCATGGTTATAATGATTTTCCAGATAGGACTTGAACCCAGCAACAACAGCGAAAACTATGTCAGTTATACTCAGCAGGAGCCTCTCTCTCTCTCTTTCTCTCTCTCTCAACTGTTCAGTGAGTAGTTCTCAACTGTTCTACTTTAAGGCAGATTAGAGAAACTGGAACTGTGGTTCTCATGTCTGTTCATTTATTAATATTGCTTTCAGATTCATATTTTTTACACAAGTGCAGAAGCAGATGACTTCTGACTCCTGTTAACAATCTGAGAGCATTCCCTTCCCGAAGCTCAAGGTAAGCCAATCGGTTAACAAGCAGGTCCTTAATTACTGTTGGGTGAATAGTTAGAGACTGGCGCCCAGTCACCACCTTCTAAACAAATAAGCGTACATAACTCATTTAATTACAGTGAATCCTGATTTACTTTTAGAAATATATCACACATTTATAGCCATAGAAAAACCTTTAATAAGATTTAATAATATTAATAATAAGATTTAAGGGAAGTCTTCAGTGTTAAAAATAGTTCATTCGTGACTTAAATTTAAATTCAGGGAAATATTCACCGTAAAGTATACTCTGCTTCTCAGTGTATATATACAGAGAGTTTACCCTAGTCCTGCTCTGTGCTCAGGATAAGCAAGGTAATATCAAGCGAGGTATACTCAAACTAGATCAAATTAAGCCAAGTAAAACAGGCCAGGTTGAGTTAAGCGCACACCATCATGGAGCCGTTCTTCATAATTAAAAAAAAATGCTTAAATCTACGGAAGTTTTGTAAAAAGAACTAATAATGTGGTTTATTAAAAAACTTTTTCATTTGTTTTCTCGATAAAAATGGAAATTCTTTTAATGAGAATTTAATGCCAAAGAACTTAAGATGCAATTAATGTTCCATAATAGCAAATATGTTGTAATCATTATTAGTTTAGTTACATGATTTTTGTTTATTCTTATTGTCCTTGATGTATTCGTCTAAAATGTGGCCGATGTTGCGAGAGATGTTACATCTATTGTTAGATTTATTGTTGTTACTATTGCATATTCATCTTGTTGAATGCATTTATAATTGTATAAACAAGAAGATGGTATATCTTGCAAGGTATGTGACAAAGTTTACATTGCCCAATCGGAAAAATCCTAGCCCAAAGATGGAGGTCATGGTAAGTACAGTGTTAGGACAGGTTAGGAATATAATGCAATATTCGTTCACCGGTGAGATTTTGGGTGTGTGCTAGACTGGAATAATGCAGAAGTCTTGGCCTATAGGAAGTCTTTTATTAGCAAAAAAAAAGCGTCTGGCTTCCAACTTTATATAGGGACCCTCAGCCTCGAAGAATAGGATATGCAGCACCCGGGGGAGCCTTGTCGGGCTCCAACGCTTGTACATATTGTCTTCTCTTACCACCCCCTTATATATGTAATTGTTAATTGTATTTAAACGTTATGTTTGTGTGTATGTGTGTGCGTGTGCACGTATCTATTTTCATTAGATTACGTACGAGCATGAAATATTGAAATAAAATTCAGCAGAAAATTTTCACGTAAATAATTTTCTCCTCCAACATATAGACAGAGAAGATTGGGTTCCTACTTAAGCTTTCTCGATCGGTTCGTTGGGATGCATGATTTACCTAATTTGTAATTCGATCCAATGCATCTATAAAATGGCGTCTACAACTTAGATTGTAATCTCTTTATGTATTCCTAATTTGAATGATTATGCTAATGTAATTAAACCAGAGTAAAAGCCTGATTTTGAATTCCGGTCCTTAATGACATGATATTGCTTGTTTGTTGAGGCAAATTGAGAAATAAATCGAATTGTTTTAAAGTTGGGGAAATAGCAGATTTGTAAAGAGTAATCCCGACCGCTAGGTCATATATTATACTTTTATAAGATTTTAATATTTCTTATATTCAGACTTGAATCATCTCCGACCCCCTATGACCACCCACAAATATCCACCAGTTATCCTGTAACGTTTGGTGAAGCTAGCCACAAACGTGTGGTCTCCAACCTTGGACAAAGAAACAAATGTACAGATATTCTCTTTTATAGATGCCGTGTGTGTGTGTGTGAGTCTGTTTACTATTTGTGTCTGCATAATCGATCTATTACCTCTTGGATCCCGCCTTTCTAACCAATCTGTTTTCCTCTATTATATCTACTAAAAATATTTCTTACACATGCACACACACACACAGATCCTCAGGAAGCAGCCCGTAGTGGCTGTCTAACTATGATGTACCTATTTACTGCTAGGTGAACAGCGGCATCAGGGTGAAAGAAACTGCCCATTTGTTTCTGCCTCAGCAGAGAATCGAACCTGGGCCCTTAGAACTAAAATCCCTGAGCGCTGTACACTCGGCCGCGAGGCCCCTAACATACGTGTGTGTATATTTGTGCGCGTGCGTTCGAACGAACGTTTGTGTATACTTCTCCTGGTCTTTGTATATGTTTATATTCTCGATGCAAAACTATTCTTTAAAATTAAAGTATTTATTCATTTGCAGAAGATTTTGCCAAATATTTCCTGCCTTTCATTGAGTTATTTTCTCTAAGTATTCACTTTTGCTGAAATTCGTGTGCTGAGATGAAGTTATGGGGTTCAGTGTTTGAATAGAAATACTCTTACGGTCTATTCATGTCCGCGCCACCTTTTGGGTGGCTTAATCTATATCAATCAATCAGAAAAAAAGCATGAAGATGAGAGTCATCTCATCTACTGTATACCTGTTCGTCTCTCCTCGTCTCACATTATATATTAAATGCCCAACACTCACGTCAACTTCGCTCACTGCTCTAGACAGTAGTGGCGAGTCCAGAGGTGGACGTTACCATAGTGAAGATGCCTCGGGGCACCTGTCAGCTCAGTGTAACTCCCTGAGATAACAATGCCAGGCCATGAGAGGCTGCGGCTCTCACAAGAGCAGGGTAGAAGCTATATAACATTTACTTTAATATAAAAATATATCTAATATAAAAATATGCATTTCGCTATTTATTTGAGTTTTTTATTGCAGTTATCAGAGACCTGTCATGATTATATTTTGATATTACGACAAAATGTCACTTTCTTATTATACCTTTCATAAACAAATTTATATCCACTGCATGAGTTTTGTGCTTTGGTTAACACACACACACACACACAACACCACACACACACACACACACACACACACACACACACACACACACACTATATATATATATTTGTAAGCAAAGCTTGAATGGTCCCCAAGTACAAATAACACCATAACTCAATGATACCTCAGAGAATTCAAACCCAGGCCGCCAGGGTTCTGCCCATCAACAGCACTGGTACCATGACCACTGCACCAGTGATCGGTGTAGACACTGATGCAGTGGCCATGATCACTGAAGTCACTGACACTCATTTTCACAAAAAACGATGGCAAAGATTTACGAAATACCGTTCAGTGGAGCGATGCTATGAAACTCCTGTGACAGTCGTCCTGTTTTGTTTTATATTTTCCTCTTTGTTAACATACGCATTAAATCAAACAAACTAAAGAAAGTTATTGTCTACTTTCCATCCATCTTATTACAGCAAAATACAGTGATATAGGTGATGACATACTTACTTCCGTATATTTCGTTGTCAATTAAGAGTGTAGATTAGTATGTCTTAACTATGGCTTGAGTTTTCCAGACACATTCCTGAAATCTGGGTTTGAGTTCTGCATGTTTGTCACAGGTGTACATTTTTAAAGCAGTTTATTGAATATACAAGATTTTAAATATATAGTTTAATCAACTACAATATTGACTAATGTGGCCAACTATAATTAGTTATACTATTTTCTTTTAGTATTTATTGTGTTGTAGATGTGAATGGAGAGCATGTAATATATATTTTTTGAACTTGATTTGGCATATCAATAGAGCGAAATTCGAAGTTCATTGTTCCTCTTTCTGTTTTAATTAATTTAGTGATATCATATGTGGCCATTAAAATATCGAATACAATTAATTATTATGACCTCAGAACAAGGACCAAGGCCACAGCTCACTAATTGTGAAGCTGTCCTGCAATGGTTTGAACTTCCGGCCAATTTCACAGACATGGAATATTATTTACAGGGTTTCCTACTATCTCTAACAGGAACGAGTGTTACAAGCTTAGGTATTTTCACAGGTGATAAAAACCAAATATATCTATACTTGTTTAGAGCCAAACATTTTCATGTATCCAACCACCTCCAGCCGGTCAGAATAAGTCATGTTCATGCACCTAACCTTTTAGAATGACATATGTTCAATCTTCCAGCCAATTAAAAATAGACAAGTTCTTACCTACAATTACTTAGAATCACAAATGTTCATAGCTCTAGCCAGTAAGACAGACATGTTCATATCCCCAGTCGGTCAAAATATAACACGTTCATACCTTCACCCTGGTCAGGACCAGGTATCCTTACTCCTGCGGCAAGTCAACCGCATCGCTCTTCAATCATCCAGCGAATGTAACCATGAATAACCTCCACCAATAAGCAAGCCAAGACCTAGAGTTTGCGCTCACTAACCATCCAATTACGACGGAAACAACCCCCTGCACCCCACAGAATAATACTGGCCCTTGTGCTGACCTTGTGACTTCAATTGTAGCCTTCATTCGCTAGTTGCATGGTCAATTGACATTCAAAGGTCGGATCGCTGTTCGAATCGTCACACTGCATCCGGATTGAATTGACGTGAAGGGTTCGTTGTGATGTACAGGCCCTATAACTGGGGCCATTATATTCATGCCAGATGCAGAGGCTAGTTAAGGGATGCGGTCACCGATTGTTAAGATTACATCAGATGATAAAAGTCTAATAAAACCCTTGCAATGTTATTCAAGGTCAATATCATCAGAGGCTACTCACATGAAAAAGCTGGTGTAGAACTACCAATCCAGTACGACTAAATAGCACTAGGAAAGGATATGAGGATAAAGATTTAGGATAAGATAGAGGAAAGGAATGGTGCCCAACCACTTGGACGGTCGGGGATTCTATGCCGACCTATAAGAAGCGAGACCGTTGCTCTACCGTCCAATCAAAATGGTTGGGCCGTGAGAGAGAGAGAGAGGAAAAGGACACACAGATACGGAGAAATACAAAGAGACAGACAGATTGACGGTAACACGGGAAGAGCGCGGACAGAGATCAGGACAGACCGAGCCAAGCGCAGATACAGGAAGGCGCGGGCACTGACAAAGACATAGGGGTTGCTACGATTGCGACTGAATATGAGAAAGGAATGATAAATTGCCTAATGTTCTTAAGAAGAAGAAAAAATGTGGAAAGGCTTTTGGTGTTGATGAAGCGAAACAATAAATTCGGTCTAGAGGAGAATGAGAGTAATCTGGATATACAGACGACCTTAGGAATACTGGGCTGAGTGCCAAGATCACTCACCCTCCCCCCCCCCTCACACACACACACACACACACACACACACACACACACACACACACACACACACACACACACATACTAAATGTAAGAATCAATGATGAAACAAGGGTTGAGGTTTTTAACATCAAATTAAATGAGTTTTATAATAACCAATGCATCAGCAGGGTTAGAATAGTATGGTAAATTTGTGAGCTGTCATCACTCTTACCAGCCACAGGCAAAGCAAAGTTAAATAGTTACATTTATAATCTGAATATAACTCCGCATCACAAAATAACAAAATTACGTCATTGGGAATTTAATGATAATAATTACATTATACAAAAAAAGACACATTTGCCTCTAGCTATCAAATTAATTTGATTATCTTATTGTGCTTATAAACATGCGACTTTGACTCTTCAATTGACCCTTCACTAATGGCTGTCAGGGAAAGCAAATATTCTCAGTATTAATGTCCGAAAATGGTCTGCGTTCAATCCCCAACCGTCCACGTAGCTGGGTACCACTCCTTTCCCCCGTCCCATCCCTGATCCTTATCCTGACCCCCTTCCCAGGGCTATATAGTCATAATGGCTTGGCGCTTTCCCCTGACAATTCCCGTCCCCTTGTATGTCTGCCTGTCAAAATTTCAAGGACAAATGTTTGTGATTAGTCTCTCCTTACTTTGCATGGTGATTGGTGATGGATAAGAGACCAACATAAGCGAGCCTGGGTGGATCCCCTTGACCATATTCAGGGGACGTCGAGACACATTGAGAACACTTTTTGTTTACTGGCTGATTCAATGAGGCCAACACACGGCGACCCGAGGCAAGCTGTATCCTCTTCAAGACGAGTGCACTCTGAAGCCAGGAGTTACCCTTCCACTTATAACACTTTCACTGTTCTGATTTCCTAAAATTTTAGACTAGACCTCAACATCTTGGAATCGATTCAAACGCCTTTAATGAGATTTGAGTTAACTCCAGAGTCCTCGACTTCATTGTTCATTCTTTAACTTCATATTCTTCAAAAGTTGCAAGGTCTTTTAACATTTTACTTTTCAGGTCTACTCTGGCGCACGAATCTTAAATGGCGCATCCATTTGGAGTCGACCCACTGTCCGCCGGGTACCCCATACAGTAAGAAATATACAGAAGATTCGAGCTATAATGATCTAACACTGAGTCATAGTCTTTAAAATATGTTTACAAGAAATAGGGCTTCTAGAACATAATAATAAAAATATAATATTGTAATTTAAAGTAAATGATAAGTGCACATTATTTAGATACATAGTAATACACTTACTTATGGTGTAATTTATACTTAATATTTATACTTATACATTGTAGGTCGTTTTAAGGTAACTGAAAACTTAAAAAGATAATTATATTTATTTTGATGATTTCAGTCTATTTATATAAAGATGAGATAGTGTTTATACGTTACTTATACAGTTTTGTCATATAATGATTCTGTACCTTCATCATGACATATTTAGTTGCTTGTTTCAAAGTGATAAATATTATTACTACACATGTGTGTGTGTGTGTGTGTGTGTGGGCGAATGTGTACGTGCGTCTGTATTCACCTAGTTGTGCTTGCTGGGGGGTGAGCTCTGCCCGTTCGGCCCGCCTCTCTACTGTCAATCAACTGTTTTTTCACACACACACACACACACACACACACACACACACACACACACACACGCAGGAAGCAGCCCGTAACAGCTGTCTTACTCCCAGGTATCCATTTACTGCTAGGTAACAGGGGCATCAGGGTGAAAGAAACTCTGCCCATTTGTTTTTTTGCCATCACCGGGGATCGAACCCGGACCCAAGGATTATGAGTCCCAAGCGCTGTCCACTCAGCCACAGGCCCCCACTCTGTACATGTGTCACTAATAACATCTTGTGAATAAAGAGAACGACACGGCTGGACGAGGACTGACGTTCCCGTGTACAAAACGACATACCTGTACGCAGAACGACACTGGTTATTCTTCCACGTGTGGACAACGACATTCTTTCCATGGCATCAAATTTTGGACGTTCATTAATACGTTTCATAACACTGACTCTGCGTTAATTTTTTGGTTGAACGGTAAATTGGAAATTAATATATGTATTTTTGTGTGTTCTCGTCATTACCCAGTGAATAAACCGTAAACACTCTTGCGGAAAAACAGGAAATCATCTGGAAAAAACAGTCCTGGCTTCTAACTAATGAGAATTGAAATTATATTTCACTTTCATTCAAACATTTGCATATAGAATGTGTAATTATTGATGAATATGGCATACATCAGTGCTGTTACTACACATTATGCTGTTCTCTTCATCCCCCCCCCCGGCCTCCTCACCACGCACCAACACACACACACAGTACCAAGATGATCCATTGAGACATTAGCAAGTATTTTATAAGTGTCAGAGTAGTTAATAATGGAATGCATTAGGAGTGATGAGGTGGCGGCTGACTCCATATACAGTTTCAAATGTAGATACGATAGAGCCTAAAAGGCGCAGGAACCTAAAACACGTTGATTAACAGTTCAGAGGGTAGACCAAAGAGCCAAAGCTCATACCCCGCAAGCACACAGCCGTCGGGGTTTGACGGTTGAGTGGACAGCGCTCGGGATTCGTAGTCCTGGGGTCCGAGGATCGATCCCCTCCCCCCGGAGATGGAAACAAATGGGCAGTTTCTTTCACCCTGATGCCTCTGTTCACCTAGAAGTAAGTCTGGTATGCTGGGAGTCTGGTATGGAATTAATGGTTAATTTGTATTTATTTTTAATAGTGTTCAATGGCTGTAGTCTAAATACACTTCCTCCTAATGTTAGTTTCTTTGTTACTGAGATGTTTAGTCTCCCTGATCTTGTTTAGTTTAGTCTTGCTCCTGGTTACTGTGCTGCTCCTGGTCCCTGTGGAGCCGCTGAGGGATAGAGGCCTCTAGTCCAACAAAAAACCATATTAATATCCATTACCGTAACTGTTATGTATTGATGTGAAAGTCAACTTCACTCTGTTATGTTCAATATTAGTTCGTCTTAATTCTTGAGTCTTCCATAAAGGTTTGGTCGCTGTATTTGAGGAATAAGAATAATACTGACAACGTGGAAGTTGCCAAGACGCAACAATGATACGTATATATTTAAATAAATTATGCATAGCTTCTTTAAACGTTATTTAAATTATTAAGTCTGCCAAGAAAGAAAATATGAGATAATGAATTAAATTTAATAGTATCAAATTCTTTAACAAACTTCACTTAGATATATTGTATATTATTGCATAATTATTCACAAAGTTCAATAATGGCTTTGAAATTATAGATAAACGATTTCTCTCAAATAAACCAAATTACTTTTTCCTTAATCGAATGGAAAATAGATAGAACAGCTTACCAAGTAATACAATTCAACGTAGTATTGTGGAACACTTAAAAACTGATTGGAAAATCCTAGCCTTCATTGCTTGCTCGAAAATAACTTTCCATAAACAAAAACATAGGTTAGATCTAATGGAATGTTCCGCATTGGATTTCATTGTAATATTGCAATTT
>WNGS01005680.1:3476587-3498916 GCA_020271785.1 Procambarus virginalis
CTAGATGTGCATTTGAGATTAGGTAAAAGAAGGTGAGGTTGGTGGAGGACAGGTGGTGGAAGAGAAAGGACATGATAAATGCAAATGGAAATGACTGAAGTCGTTAATAACCATGAACTTATTGCATGAAGATACTGAACAGAATCAAGGAGTGGAAATGTAGGAAAACATGTATACAACTAAATCGTAAACATAACATAAAAAAAACACCAAAAATAATTCTTTGATCGGTGATAGACAACAAAGAGACAGAGAAAGAAAAAGCTAGACGGCTTGAGGGACTGTGGAGTGGGCATATTCATATCTTAGAAACATAAAAGCATATGGACGAGAGAATAATGAGAAGTAGTGCAGATATCTCGTCAAAATAATTGGGATGGTTAAATTGTGCAAGGTCGATAACGATGAAAATCAGCTGAAGGAAGAGGAAAAGCAGAGATCAAGTAAGATATGTCGAGCGGTCAACACACACAAATCAATAAGGAACAACATGGGAAAGTTAAATTCCTAAGTACAAGGGTCATTGAATTTGTGTGAGTTAGTTACAGTGACGAATAATTACCTACACTCTCTCGACCATCGTTTATCGACGTTACTTTTTAAGGACTTAGAAGAGTGTAAAGTATGCTAAAGTATTGGGAAGCTGGAAACAAGATGGGGGAAACCTTATGGTTTGGGATGAACAGAGAAGGAAATGAGAATATCACAAAGTGGCGTGATAGGAGAGAGGAAGGGAAGAGTAGATACGGTCAAGAGAAGTTTTAGGATCCCGGTAAAGATAAGGAAGAGATGATAAGATACGGATAGAAAGAAATGATGGATAACGATGTTGGGTACAGGTGGCTGTAGAGGGATGAAGGAGATGGTGAAGATAGGAAAGAGCAGGATGATAAATAAACGTGCCAATGGAATTTATCCGAGTCATAGATATGCAAATGTAACTCTGTTGACGAACGCAGATGTGAGTGAAAATATCATTTATAGGCGTAATATCTAGTAGATACGATACGGAAACGAAGGGTGAGGGAACTAAAGTGTGCGAATGCGATGCTGAGGAGGTGTAGAAGCACATTAAAGAGAAAGGAAAGCAAATAGAAGAATGAAGAAATGCAGGAGGAAGATGGAAAAGATGGTGAGAGAAAGTGAGGTGAGGGATTGGGAAGATCTGCAAATACACAGAATAGGATTCAGCGTGGAGGGGAGAGATGGTTTTCTAATTTTTAATATTGGATTGTGAGGAGGCGCGGGAAACGGTTGAAAGTAGTTTTCTGCCTGTGTTCCCCTTGTTTGGTTGCTTGGAGTGGGGGCGCGGCGGCACCAGGGGTTCCGCCGCTCTATTGCTAATCATCTTCCCTTCATCCAGAGCACCACCCCCTTCCTCTTCTCCCTTGACACCCATATACTTCACTCCATTGAGGTCCCTTCACATCCCGCTACGCTGCATCCCATCTCTGCCTCTTAACCAGCAACCCCTCTCATTGTCAGCTTCCTCCCATTCTCATCCCTCAAGCTACCACCCATCCAGTAAAAAAAAAAAAAACCAGCCCACATCCATCTACCACCCACCCAGTCCCCTCGTCGTAACCGGTCATTTACTGCAAAAGCTGTTAACCAAATTCTTTTACTTTACATTACATCAACTCTTGAAAGTATGACTTTAGAGTGAAATGTTCTTCTGCGTTCAGTACTGTTGATAAGTTGAAGTTTTCTCAACCTTCAATATACCAAAGTTTGGAAGTCAAATTTAGGTAACGAAGCTTTGAATCGGTATATTTCCTCTGAGATTTTCATAAAGGAAACTTTACCCATCACCTAATGATAACTACAACGCGAGTTTGTGTTACTGAAAGGAAGTTTCCAACTTCTTGCTTAGATTGTCTTAACCATCGGTCTATTGTATCATGGTAGAAGGGCTGGCCACTTCACTTGTTCGTTGCTGTGAATTACCATTCTTCAACCCTTCCTTTCGTCCGTTAGTTCTCATCTTATAAATCAAGAGATTCATATTTCATTATTGTAACTTTGTGTTTCAGGTTTCAACGTATGCCTCCCTGTATGGAACTGTCTGTTCATGTTCCAAATTTCACTCGAATATCACTAATGTTCTAATGATCATGTCACCTATGGAACATTGTCCGTACCCAGTGATCACTAGATCCTAGTGGTACCTTATACCTAACATCTCAATATCTTCCTAATTTTGGGTAAACACTGAGTTCAGGTGTGCTGATTTGCTTTCTCTCCCTTTAAAAAAAACTACACTATTTGCTTTGTTACATTGTTCATAGGTGCTTGTCTTCTATGTCCAATAGTTTTGCTCTCCATGTCACATCACCCCCTGTTTTTTTTTATTAAAATATCATCCATTTAGTTATGATTGAAATTTTCAAGTATCAGAATCCTAACATTTATCCCCGTTGCCACTGTGGCATAAAATTATGTTTCTATTACCTATTATCAAAGTGTCTTGCTAATTTTTATCACATTTCTTACCCTATTGTCTTCCGTTTTTTACTGAGGATTGTAAATTACTGCAAGAACTTTCACTGTCCCTAAATATGTTATTTCTATTATGAACTCCTAGTGATCAGATTCCTCTGATACTTTCACTTCTTCGAAGTTGCAGTGTAGTTGTGGCAGTAGACTGGACCACCTCCACACGTATTCACTTTATCTTTTATCACCTGATATCCTCGTAGGAAGATTGCTTTTCCAATATGACATAAAAGTTGAGTTTCTGATATTTGTAAGAATATGCAGCTGCATTTCTGTCATACTTTCCTGCAATATCAGAACATCAAACGTCCACGGTTGTTCAGTATCTTCTTATTAAGTGCAAGAAATACTGCCGGAACAATAATGGACGTGTTCAAGAAAAAAATGACAGTTTCGGGCAAGAAGCTCCAGACCAACTGGGCTGTAGTAGACGTGTGGGCCTGCAGGCCGCTCGTAGCAACATTCTGCTTGGACCAGCTCTCTCACGCCAGGGGCCAGGCTTGGAGAGTAGAACCCCCAGAACCCTCTCCAAGTCACTCTAGGTACAAGTTGTGCTTCAGACAGGAGCCATCGCTGCCACAATACAGACCCTTCTCTTGAATTAGCACAAAATACAAAATACAGTGCTAACATAATCAGAAACTCTCGAACCCTAGCAACCCACCTAACCTAACTTATGCATAGCATAGAAAACGTGAAATGTTCTAAGCCACAGCTATTCATAGTACTTTGTAGTTAGTACGTTGAGGACCATAACGTACAAACTGAGACCTACTAGATGAGAGGACGGTTACCATAATACCACGACACAACCACAAGCGTAACTATTCTCACCGCGATCACCACAACACTGGTGGTGAAGAGGTGGCCTGGCCACGCCGGCTGCTGTGCACCTCTACTCTCGGGAACACTGGCATCAGAAATGTCTCCGGCGCCAACATTCTTGTAACATCGCTCACACTGTACACTGAACACGACCCCCAGTCATCACTAACAACAACAGCACTAACTACCACTCTCCCACAACACCAGGAAGGCCATAACTACCACTCTCCCACAACAACCAGGAAGGCCATAACTACCACTCTCCCACAAGAACCAGGAAGGCCATAACTAACACTCTCCCACAAGAACCAGGAAGGTCATAACTACCACTCTCCCACAACAACCAGGAAGGCCATAACTACCACTCTCCCACAACAACCAGGAAGGCCATAACTACCACTCTCCCACAACAACCAGGAAGGCCATAACTACCACTCTCCCACAACAACCAGGAAGGCCATAACTAACACTCTCCCACAATATCAAGGATGGCCAACTATCACTCTTCGACAACAACTAGGATGACCAACTTCAACTCTCCCACAATAACCAGGATAACATATTGCGTGAATTAGATGCGGCTTAAGTTCAAATTACAACAGGAAAGTAAACCATACTGACGTATATCTCAGCTCGATCAAATCACTCAGCTGAGACCAGACGCAATACAATATATTTTTCTTGTCTTGATCGCTTAATCGGGAAGGACAGTGAAAGAGATACGAACGGAATATTAAATTATTTTCGGTGATGAAGCTGTCATCCAGTCGAAGAAAATAAAATATATTCTCAGTACACACAAATTTACTGTTCTGAAAGGTGAGAATAAAACGTTTCCAGAACACCAGGTTTCTGTATCAGAAAATTATATTGAGAAGCAGCCGACCATTTAGACGAGCGCTAAGTTTAAATAGTGCAACAAGTTAATTAAATTTAACCTTGCACAGTATTGTTAACTGCACATCTTAGATAACGACAAACAAAAGAATGTTGTTAGGAGAAAAGTCAAGAAGTATTTGAAGACCTAGAAAGAGCTTTATTAAATGCCATTGAAGACACCGGGCTTGTGATGTATGGGGCTGAGGCGAAGGTGAGATGTGAGTCTGTGTTACACTGCTGAACATTTTTCACGTTTAACAAGAATTTTAAGAGTGCTGAATTTTCACTAATTTTGTCGCTGGATAATTCATCAGGCTGAGAGCGTTCCCTCAGCATACCATGTAAGCCTTAACCGTATGTTTTCCTTGGAACACGACCCGCCAATCAGTTAACAACCTGTTAACTGAGGCCAGGACTCGAACCTAGACACATGGCTTACGAGGCGCGGGGGCGAACGTGTTGCCACTGAGGTTGTGAATCGATGACTTAGCCTACTCCGTCATTGTGAGATGAGAGAGCCTTCTTTTCATAACAAATTATCTCATGAGAATGTGTCAAAAGCGCAGTTTGTATATAATTAATTGAACGTCAGACCGCTCTTGATAAATGTGTATGTCTTTGGTCTCCTGTTGTGAAGACCCATTTGTCAGTTCTGAGCACAAACAACACCGTTATTAAAGCGACGCTTCCTGGCAACACCTGTTCCTTTATGCTAACCTGATACACGCATGAGGATTAATCTCCAGAGCGTCTATTAAGTGTCATACTGTATACTGGTGTATATAACAGATGACGCTCTGTTAAGATATATTGATGTATCTTTTCCCTGATGATACCTGCTATAATGTATACATCCCTATAGCGGTACCATGCATAATATATCCGGATAAAACCATTCTATGCACTATGCAAGATATCTCTGCATTTTGGATAGAGAATGGTTTCGAACTGAAAACTGCTCTTTGGAAACTGTATAAACGTGTTGGCCTTAACCACACACACACACACACACACACACACACACACACACACACACACACACACACACACACACACACACACACACACACCTACCTTGTGGAATCCCACAGGGCTCTGTACTCGGACCTATCCTGTTTCTGATATACGTAAATGATCTCCCAGAGGGTATAGACTCATTCCTCTCAATGTTTGCTGACGATGTCAAAATTATGAGAAGGATTAAGATAGAGGAGGACAGCTTGAGGCTTCAAGAAGACCTGGACAAGCTGCAGGAATGGTCGAACAAGTGGTTGTTAGAATTTAACCCCAGCAAATGTTATGTGATGAAGATAGGTATAGGGAGCAGACCAGACCTGTCCCCTGAAGGTCACGCCAGACCTGTCCCTGAAGCTCATATCAAGAGGATAACATCAGCAGCATATACCCGGTTGGTCAACATAAGAACGGCCTTTAGAAACTTGTGTAAGGAATCATTCAGAACTTTATATACCACATATGTCAGACCAATCCTGGCGTATGCAGCTCCAGCATGGAGTCCATATCTAGTCAAGCATAAGACTAAGCTTGAAAAGGTCAAAGGTTTGCCACCAGACTAGTACCCGAACTGAAGAGTATGAGCTACGAGGAGAGACTACGGGAATTAAACCTCACGTCACTGGGAGACAGAAGAGGTAGGGGGGACATGATCCCCACATTCGAGATTCTCAGAGGAATTAATAGAGTAGACAAAGACAGACCATTTAACACCAGGAGCACACGTACTAGCGAACACAGGTGGAAACTGAGTGCCCAAATTAGCCATAAAGACAATAGAAAGATTTTTTTTTCATTGTCAGAGTATTAGACAAATGGTATGCCCTAGGAGGTGATGTGGTGGAGGCTGACTCCATACACAGTTTCAAGTGTAGATATGATAGAGCTCAGTAGGCTCAGAAACCTATACACCAATTGATTGACAGTTGAGAGGCGGGACTAAAGAGCCAGAGCTCAACTCCCGCAAGCACAACTAAGTACAACTAGGTAATTACCTGTGTGTTTCAGCAGATAACTCAAACAACACCATAAAAAGCAGCAGGTAACTCAGACATCAGAAACTGCTGATGCCTCACAAATCAATCTCCGAATAATTCTCATCAATGTTGCTTGAGTTATAAATTATATGATATAGCTTACAATGATATAAACCTACAATGCATATCATCACCAGCAAAAATCACGGAAGATACTCATATACTTAGTCACATTCAGCCGAATGATAAAATATTCGGTAATTTTAATCAGATTCTTATAAGATATATAAGTTCACATTATTATACATTTTTGATAACGAATAATAAAAAATAATAGTTTATTGTACCTCTCCCACCCCTTTAATAACGGAATCCGAAAAGTAGAAAATAAGATTATGTGAAATTTTAAGAAAATTATTGATGCAAGAGACATTTGTTATGAAACAAAAGAGCTCTTTGCCTGGCGTAGGGCCGATAGCGCCTCCTGGAGGCACAGAGGACAATCAAGGAACTCAGCCGTGAAGCTCAGGACCAAAAGGTCTTCACGATTTTCAAGCAAAATCATTTCACATCTTCGTCGTAGGAGACGTAGTCACTGGGGCTGCATGTATCACGAAGTTATGGGTACCGGGAGGTTGTGGGAGAAGAGGGTGATGGTTGTGGAGGGAAAAAATGGTTCTGAGACATGGGATGGGTGGTTGTCAAAGACAACACGGATAGTTGTTGAAAATGGGAAGAAAGGTTATGGAGGATAATAGTTATGGAAAAGGGAATAGGGTGTTGTGGAGGATAATATGGATGGTTGCAGGCGATGTGATGAGCAATTGAGGAGAATAAGATGAATAGTTTTGGAGGATATTTTGACCATTTGAACAGTGTTAGGTTAACACTGGTTAATGTAATGATCAAAACGTGATTGTGGTTTATGGGATAGGTAATGACAGGTGATGAGACGTGTGGCTGTGAAGAATATAATATGGTGTATAAAATAAGCTGCAGTTCTCAAAGGAGAATCAAGACATAGCTCTGGATTCACTAAACATATCACTGATTCCCATTACACCCTAAACATTGTCCTAGACCTATTGAGCTATTTTCCGACAGGTTAAAAGTCGCAGCTGCCTCCTAGTGCTAAGTATCTAGATATCTGGCCAGTTACTAATTACCTACTGCAGTCTGGGACTAAGCAGAGGTGGTAGGTCCGGACGGTGAGTGGAGTGTGAGAGCTGACGTGTCTTCCTAATGTGCTCACTTTAGTTACTTTTATCCGTAACTGGACGGATCCAGAGTATCAAGACGCTTAGTAAATTTATATTAATAGAGTCCAATTGTCCGTGACCACGTGCTGTGTCGTTGTTGTCCGTGACAACGTGCTGTGTTCGTGGTTGTTATTGACCCTTGATGTGTTCGTGTGTCCGCTGCTCGTCCCGTAGTAGCGGGGGAGATTATCCTCTGATAACATAAACATTTTCAAGAGGTTTCAGACATTGTTTGTATACGTTCTATACAACTACTACACTTTA
Source organism: Procambarus virginalis (assembly GCA_020271785.1). Lineage (NCBI taxonomy): Eukaryota > Metazoa > Arthropoda > Malacostraca > Decapoda > Cambaridae > Procambarus > Procambarus virginalis. The sequence goes on from WNGS01005680.1 coordinate 3,484,302, forward strand.
TATATATGATAAGAATATAAAGTGTAAATATAAAGTAGGGTAAGGCTTACCATGAGCTATGGGTAGAGAAAGCTCTCAACCTACTAACAGGATTCAGATGTCGTCTGGTCCTGTACTCACCAGTGTAAAGAAAATCTGATATGGTAAAAATAAACTCATTCTCTCATATATTAAACGTTATGATATACGTGTCATGAGAGAACTGATTTTAAAATTATACTTTAATTAATTCCTAGCCATAGGATTCATTCTATAATACTGAAATGAATTTTAAGCGAAGTTTTGGGTGAAAGTGGTCGTATGTAAGCAGAGTTGGCTAGCCTGGTGGCAGCCATATTTTTCTCCTTCCCCTCGTTGCTATGTGCATTCATTACGCTTATATCCTGCCACCCCTTCAGCTCTCCGGCCTCAGAATGGCCATAATTCAGGCAAGAATGGTCTTGAAGGTCAGTGCGAGATTTAGATGCGATATTCTGGGGTTATCTCCGCCGCTTGTGATAGGTGGTTGTGGAGGATGAGAATGGTGGTTGTAGAGAAGACGCGTGGTTGTAATGAACTAGACGTGTTGTTGTTGATGACAAGACAAGTGGTTGTAGAGACCTTGGTGTGTTGTTTTGGATGATTAGACGGATGGCTGTGGATTATGAGACGGGATGTAATGAAGGATGGAACCAAGTGGTTGTGGTAGCCGAAACAAGGGCTTTTGAAGACAGAGTTTGATGGTTGTGGTGGACGTATTGTCTCGTGACCAAGATGCTAGCTTAATAATTGGTTGTGGTGGTCAAATTGGGAGGATATATCTGCTTTAACGAGCCAATTTTGTTGAGACCGAAAAGATGAGTTCGGTACTAACCTTCATGTTCTAACCCAGATTTGATTATGTGGTCTTGCACTGCCCTATATTGTGTGTTGTCTGAACTCCAGGCTACTCGTAAACATGTTGTTCTTGATGTGACTGTGGAGATTAAGCGATGCTGGTATTTGAAACTAAGTCGCTCTCACGTTCTTCTCCTTTACATTCATAATTGTTGAATACGTATTCATAACTCGTTTATATTCATTCTCATTCTTTTACCTACATTCGGTGTCCACGATAAGAATGTTTTGTTTACAGATACAGATGATTTCACTGGTCGGAATGAATAGTTGTTGTTGTGTCAGAGGCAGATAGTGTGTGATGACTGAGATGGTTGTGAGCGTCGATTTTGGCGATTGCGGTCGAGAAAAGTGGGCTTGGTAATTGAGTTGGTTGTCTTCAAATTTGGATCTGATGGGTAAAACAAGAAGTTGTTGCTGTAGGCGAGACGTGCAGTTGCTATGGCAGAGACGAGTTGATATGGTTGTGGAGATAAGCGACTGAAGTAGCCGAAATGTGCGACTGCGTTGTGTAAGATGAGCAGTTGTGATATATGATGATTGTGGGTATCCGTTGAAATGGCTGTGTGTGACCTAAATTTAATAAAAATAATATATTGTGATATGCAATTTCACAGCTAACCGAAACATCCTGAAATCAGATATGTAAAGAATTGAGACGTCTGTTCCATTTGCATTTTGTAACGAATGGTCACATTACTCCGACCAGCTGAAGCACCCTGTGATGTACAATCGCCTTGCAAGCGAGAAAACCTGCGATCGAATCATGGGTAAGATAGAACGATTGTGCACCATTCCTTCTCTTCATTCGCCCCAGTTACACCCAGCAGTAATGGGGAACCTGGATGTAAAATCGCATCCTGGGGGACAACATAGTGCCCAATAACTTAACCGGTTCAAGTACCTGGCTCCAGTCCAAGATCCCAACAGAAATAAAAACACGGACAGCGCTCATGCAAGCTCCCAAGTCCAGTGACTAGTGTTTGCAAGAGTCTAGTTGTCAATGTTTACAAACGTCTAGTGACCACTGTTTACAGGAGCCTAGTGATCAATGTTTACAAGAGACTAGTGAATAATGTTTTCAAGAATACAAATTTAATATTTGTAAGAGGTCTCAATAACTTAAAAGGTTTCATTAATTAAGTGGATTCGAGCAATAAAAAACTTGCATATTCTCCAGGTCTGTAAATTATCCAGCTTATATATACAAATGTATATACAAATAAATAAATAAATACAAAACAAACTCATAACAAATACGGATTTACTTCTCAATAACTTTCTGTAAGAATGAATAAAAAAAAGTCAATACAAACTACTTAAGAAGCTAAAGCTCTCTGTCTGGATATTCATTCGTTATACTGGTTTGTCGAGTAAGATCTGTCAACGTCTGGAGGGTTATTATGGCCACAACGAGAGTTTATAGACCAACACTTTAGTCCTCAACATTGGTGATTTACTTCAGGACTGAAGTAAACTCAAAGTGTATAGATACACATCACTGTGAATATATGCCCCTTGTCATTATTCTTTTAAGTAATGCCTTAAATACTGTCTATGGCGGGACTCGCAGCTACTGCAGCCCCATCCTGCAGCCCGAACAGGGACGGTGCCTGGCGGAGGCATCAGGCGGACAGGTTGATCGATGCTGATGGAGAGGCTACATAGCGTATAGAGGAAGGGGGGGGTGTTGTTGGGACAGGGTGTTGGTCCTGTACTGGTAGGGGGGAGTTCAGAGGCGAGAGAAGGGGGCTAATTGGGTTGAACGGGAGGAAAAGACGATTAAGGGGGGGGAGGGTCGTTTAGAGTGAGGGTCTAGAATGGAAGGAGAGGAGAGAATACAGAGAGCTCTGAACCCGCAGCTGGTTTCAGTGGCCGTAATACGTCGCATTTTTTCAGGGAATTGGCCAATCACCCATAAATGCGATGTATTAGTGAAATAGATGGGTTGCTTGGGTTCATGCGTTTTTGTACAGGCAAAATAATTGTATTATTTGTAGATTAGCTACAGTGTAAACATAAAGAAGCGTTCGGTGAGGAATTTTCACCCAACGTAAAGCATATTGTTAGATGGCTTGAGTTTACCCTTAATTCTTATTTACAGTTGTTTAAATGTCCACTAATTCTATGCCCAACCTCGTCCACATACGAATCAATGAGACGAAGCTGTCAACGATTACCTTACCGGGAAAATAAACATTGTTTATATACAAAACGAAATCACAGTAACGTCTTGGGAGACCTTTAGATGTAGGTTCTATCCCGCTGTTCTGCTCCCAACACTTTCTCTATTATAATACTGTGGGGGGAGGTTACCCGGCGTTGCCCGGGTCTATTTGTCTCCTATTTGTTCACATATATATCCATCTATCCGCCCATCCACCTATCCATCATCTTTCTGTCCATATATCCATCAATTCATCTACCTATTCATCAATTTATCAATCTGTCTATGCATCCATACATCTATAAATCTACCCATCTATCTATCATCTGTCTATAATCCATTTCTGTCTCTGTCTTTGCCTCTATTTCTGATTCTGCCTCTCAGTCTGTATGTCTCTCTTTGTGTCTGAATGTCTGTCTGTTTTTGTCTTCTGTCCCTGAATGTATGTCTCTCTCTGTCTCCGACAGTATGTCTCTTTGTCTGTCTTTGACTCTCTCTGTGGCTGACTGTCTGTCTCTGTTTCTATCTATAGCTGTGTGGTTGGTCCTCGGTGAGAGGAGCTTAGCAGTGTGTAATATTAGAAAAGGGAATAGTTATGCCATTTACTCTGAAAAAGGAGCGAGGCGTGAGAAACCTTTGAAACTGCTGTTGTAGCGTCTGTTTTATGTGACTACGGGCAAATTATGGATATCAGAAGATTTATGTTAATATATCCGAGATTAGTGAATAATTGTGTATATTATTGTAAGAACTGTATTTTAAATATTTATGTTCAAAATATTTAGCTATGTACACAGCGGGCAATGCCAAAAAACGTCGTGGGGGTCTGAATGTGACCCTGACACGCTGTTCTCGCTTGAATTCTGGTGACCACGACCAGCCTATGTTCATCCCGAATCCCAGACAAATTCACCCTTAGTCAAATTTTGGTGATACAAGGCCCAAGCGTTTAGCCTCCAAATTTAAATAGAAAAAACTGACAAAAGCAGACAGATACACAGAAAAGCATGTAAGTATATATTTTCTCTCTTATAAGTATAGATTACATATTTTCAAAGGGGAACTCACAAGCTAAAATGCCTAAGTTACTTATTCTCTTGCACGAAGTGCTTTTTAAATAACAATAATGTTTACAAAAACTTTCTGCCTTATATTCCAGTGAATCCGAAGCCGCACTTAAAACCTGGATAGCGTTACTGTTGAGAGTAACGATAAACCCACATGGTAGCACCCACTCATTGCCTGTACCAGGCATAGGACTTGCCTGCGAGCCTGGGCGGCTCAAGGGAGGAAGCACGATACAAACCCTTCCCGTTAATTCACTCCGAAACTCGGATCCTGAACAAATATTGGCTTGGACGTAGAGAGTATTCGAATTGCCTTTGAAATATATTTAGATCTGTGCAGTTACTCAATTAGGTATTATTTTCCCTTGCTTTAGTATTCAGTCCTGGTCAATTCAATTCTTGATATCGGTGGTAATTACATAAATTCCTGACAGTTTACAGATACAGACCCGTGAGGGAGATTGTCGACTTTCACATCACTGATTGGTCAATCTTCTCCGTCGTTGCTCTCTGATTGTGTGTAAATCCTTTGTTGATATCACGATTGTTGGTGCGTTATTCCTCTTGCATGTTTGATTACTGATATCATTAACACTGCGATTCATTTACTGAGTCCTTTTGAAGATGTTAAGAGTATTTTCACACACATACATAAACACAACCAATTGTAGTGTTTGTCTATACTATTAGTATTTACTATTTGTGTCTCCAGGATCGAGCTGATAGCTCTTGCACCCTGCCTATCTAACCCTCGGTTGTCTATTGTAATGACTTCCGACCTATTTTTCTTCTATCATCATACATTTCCAGAATGCAGCCTGTAGCACTTATCTATCAAGAACCTGTTTACTGCTAGATGAACAGAGGTATCAGGTGACTGAAACTATAACCATTTGTTTCTGCTTAGACATGGAATCTAACCCGGGCCCTTAGAACTTCAACCTCAGAGCGCTGTCCGCTTGGCTGCGTGGACTTGTGTGTACTCATCTATTTGTGTTTGCGGGGGTTGAGTTTTGGCTCTTTGGTCCCGCCTCTCAACTGGTGTTGATCGACAGTTTTGTGTGTGTGTGTGTGTGTGTGTGTGTGTGTGTGTGTGTGTGTGTGTGTGTGTATGTGTGTGTGTGTGTGTGTGTGTGTGTGTGTGTGTGTGTGTGTATGTGTATGTGTGTGTGTGTGTGTGTGTGTGTGTGTGTGTGTGTGTGTGTGTGTGTGTGTGTGTGTGTGTGTGTGTGTGTGCACATATGCACACTTTCGCTTTCCATCTTCAGACTTGCTCTTATGTATATGGATGGTGAAATACTAAAAAAAAACTGTTCACGACTTTTGTGAGACCAAAATTGGAATATGCAGCAGTTGTATGGTGCCCAAATCTTAAGAAGCCCATAAATAAACTGGAAAATGTGCAACGACATACTACAAAATGGCTTCCGGAATTGAAAAACAAGAGTTAGGAGGAGAGAGAACTCTCAAGCACATCTAGGTGAGTACTAGCCGTCCACAATACCCTGGAGAACCTCCCGCCTCCGCACCTCCCTCACTGGCAACATATCAGCTGAGGAGTGTCAGTAGCTGCCTCCAGCACAATGAGTCACACCTAGGAGGTCGATGGAGACGGTGACGGCTGGTCAAAGACGCACATGCATGCCTCCGACGGCTGGTCAAAGACGCACACGCATGCCTCCGACGGCTGGTCAAAGACGCACACGCATGCCTCCGACGGCTGGTCAAAGACGCACACGCATGCCTTCATTGTCTGCGCTACTCATTACACTCGGGACAAAAGTCGTCGACTGAATGCGGCTGGACACCTATCCTTCACGCCGTTCTGCTAACCCAACTGCTAGAATATTCCTATTCATTCCCAAATGCTATTTCTTCGTGCTAGCTAAGCGTTGCCTTTTCATAATTAGCCGTGCCTTGTGGAGTAGTCAATGATGTGACGCCCATGCTATTGATTTAGGAATAATGTAGGAATTGTAGATTTATTTAATATACAGGAGGTCATCCTCAGATAAGTTATTTAGTTAAAGAACTACGGTAAGTACAACCAGTGCATTTCAATATTTAGAAAATGCATTGATCAACTAGTTCTAGTGATTATAATGAGTGCCCATCCTCGCTCCTTGAACCACCTGGATACCTATGTAGACTTGTTAAGGTTTATTAGACTTTCATTAAAAAGTTTTTTGGTCAATGGCAAATGAATCTTTGTCCTAAACAGAGATTATTATCAAGTTATAACTGGGTCGGCCGCTGATGGACTGAATATAGCCTGAAGATGCGTCGCATATTCTAACCTTGTGGCGCCTTTCTATATGTATAATGCTGTTTTGAGCTCGTCTTGAAAAATATATATTTTTCCTTTTACTTTAGTATAGTATAGAGGAAAACACAGCTGGAGGGTAGAGAGGTCAACCGTAGGTGAGACAATAAAAACGCTGGGCAACCGAACCCATTATCTTGATTTGCCGGTACGTATAAAATCCACCCTCCTAACTTAAATATAGCACGTACGAACCTAAGCATCCCATCTAACCTGTCACTCCGAAGCATCGAAAACGTAGATAATTGTGAACCGTTACTTTTCATAGAAGGTTGCATTTGTAACGTTGGTTACCATAACGTATAGAACGCTACCAATTCGTTGAGAGGACAAGTTACACCCATAAGAGAAGAGAGGGAACTAAACCATTGGACCATAGGCATGTACACGGAACAGTCACATACACAAACAAAACCTGACACAGTAAAATACACACTACAGAAATGCCTCTGTTGTGCCGGTAACTTCCACCACTGAGGAATACAAATGGTGGATTAACAGGTGTTGTGCCTCGGGTGTACTGGTGTCGACTGCCTCGTGCACTCTAACACCAGGGCCAATACGCTGGCTCGCTAGGTACACTCTACACTGTACTGTGAAAGAAGAACCCCAATACAGTCCCGTACTCTCGTTACACTCTCCACTGTACCTTGATATCAGGTCCCTTACACTCTCTCGCTCTTAAGAACATAATAATGAAGGTAACAGCAGAAGGCCTATTGACCCATACAAGGTAGCTCCTATTTATATCTACCCACATATCTTACTACACTCTACTCTGTATTCATATATCGGGATCACTACACTCTTTCTCTTGCTGCACCCTACAGTGGAGTATGACACCTGGACCATTTCACTGTCTCTTACTACACTCTACACTGCACTGTGACACAAGGACCACTATACTCTCCCTACACTGTACTTTGACTCAATAATTATTCAGTAATATCTATATAAAAGAGAATAACTGTCTCATCACCTAGTTATTTATTCAAGGCTGGTGACCAGATTATTGGAGCTAGCCTTACGTAACTTTTCAAAATAACACACTCGTGGAATGTGATTATTCATTGGCTGGTCATTCAGTTACATTGCTTCTATTTAAGAAGTACCATCTTCTACAGTGACTCCTGTGATTTTTGGTGAAGGGTGAAATTGGGGATTTGCTTTTAGTACAGTTTTGAGAGAGAGAGAGAGAGATAGGAAGATAGACAAACTGACAGACGGACAGACAGACAGACCCGGGTCCAGCTTTATACCCCTTCTAGTATAAATATACATGAAGTAAATGGTCAAGGAGATCCACCGGAAGACTTCAGCTGCGTTTCAAAGACGTCTGCAAACGCGACCTCAAGCAGATGAACATCGACATCAACACTTAGGAGGCAGCAGCTGCGGACAGATCTGCCTGGAGATATAAAGTGCAGAAGGGACTCCAGCAATTCGAGGATGAACTAAAGAGGCAGGCAGAGGATAATAGACTTCAGAGGAGGTCTCGACCACTGTCAGACGCACCCGCTTCGGCGTTTATCTGCGCTCGCTGCAGTCGAGACTGTCATTCTCGGGTTGGCCTTCACATCCACAGCAGGCGCTGTATCCAACTAGACTACAACAACTAGACACCCAGGGCACAACTCCATAACCCCACGGGAGTGACGGATGCCTATTAGATGGTCAAGACTCTTGAACAGTGAGTCAATTTGAGTGAGTTGTAAAGCAGGATCAAATTTACAAGAACTTGCACAGTCGTTAGATAATTTGACAGTTATATAACTATATAGATAATTAAATAGGTATATATTTACACAAATAGGAAATTATATTGGTATAAAATTAGGAATATAGGTAACTTAAGAGGTAGAAATAAACAGATAAGCAAAAAACTATTTAACCTGATAATGATTTAATGATCCGAAGATACAAATAACTTCAAAGCAATAAACGAGAAGATTCTTAGATTAGTTGAAACAAATCAAATTATTGTTTACATTTTCATTTGAATGTTTTATTCTTATCTTCTCTTTCTACTTAGCTATGTATGTTAATAACAAGTCTTGTGTCATTTAATGATTTTTTTATGAAAATATTAAAGTAGCAACTTCAATAGTAGATCCTCCTATACCTCAGGGACACTTCTGGGAAAATGCATGGTTTAAATAATTTCAGAATTTTTACATTCTAGTCTGGACTCGAGAAAAGAGAAAAGTCCAAGAATTTCAGTACACATTCATCCCTTTCATCCCTGTAAATGGACTGCAAGAGATAGATCTGACGTTCCCAGAAGCTGTGGAAGCAGATTTTGATCTCCTGTCTTCAGTCATATGTAGAGACTATCCTCAAGAAGGACAGGGACGGACTGTCATCAAAAGATATATATATATATATATATATATATATATAATATATATATATATATATATATATATATATATATATATATAACTGAAAACTCACATCCCAGAAGTGACTCGAACCCATACTGCCAGGCGTACCAGGATATAGTCCTGGAGACCATTCAGGCTTGTTCGCATTTGTGTTCCTCACGTGTGCCCCAAAGAATGAGGTGATTTGATAAAATACCATGCCCAAGATTACCAACCGAGTGCCGGCGGGGGGATGGAAATAGCCTCGGCTACCATCCTCTTTTCTCCGGTCGTGTTGGTCGAGCGGTTAAGGGATACCAAGTAAAACGCCTTAAGAGAGTCTATCGTCGTCTATACCTTCACATGCCCTCTTGGGGAATGTAAGCCCCAATGATCTCAGTATATAGGCAAGAAAATAACGTCTCTCTCTAGGCGATTAAAAATGCACAAATAACAGGGCTCCATCAAGGAGCATATAATCTCCACACACAAACAGATCATCACCAGACACATATTCACAAGCAACACCGAAATAATCGACAGGTACAACTACAGCAAAAGACTTGACATCAGCGAGGCACTACACATCTAGTTGTCCAGACCAGCAATCAACAACCAGCAACACATAATTATATTCTACCCACTTCAAGACCCCGAGCCAACGCAGAGACAAGATCCAATGATCCTACCTCAGGAACATAAGCTGCTCTTGTTGATACATTTAATACCGAATTAATACCCTTTACTTTATGCCAATCATCCACTTGTTCTTTACCACCTCACCTAAAGAGATATAATCTGGTGCTAAATCTCCTGTTATTTAGCACCAGATTGTGATTTAAACAGCAAACTTGTCTTTGAGAATGTAAGGAGTACCTTCCGAAACGCATCCCTAGGCGCCAGACCATAATAAAGTGAGAAAATGAACTTTGGAAAGTTAATTTTTCAACTTCCCTGGACAGTGAAGAAAAACATAAGAAATATTGAGAAGATTCGTGTTAGAATAATTAATCATACCCTTACGATCACATTCAACAATATTATATATATATATATATATATATATATATATATATATATATATATATATAGATATATATATATATATATATATATATTATATATATATATATGTCGTACCTAGTAGCCAGAACGCACTTCTCAGCCTACTATGCAAGGCCCGATTTTGCCTAATAAGCCAGTTTTCATGAATTAATGTTTTTTCCATTACCTAACCTACCAAACCTACCCTAACCTAACTTTTTTCGGCTACCTAACCTAACCTAACCTATAAAGATAGGTTAGGTTAGGTAGGGTAGGGTTGGTTAGGTTCGGTCATATATCTATGTTAATTTTAACACCAATAAAAAAATTGACCTCATACATGATGAAATGGGTAGGTTTATCATTTCATAAGAAAAAAATTAGAGAAAATATATTAATTCAGAAAAACTTGGCTTATTAGGCAAATCGGGCCTTGCATAGTAGGCTGAGAAGTGCGTTCTGGCTACTAGGTACGACATATATATATATATATATATAATATAATATAATAAGTATATATATAATATATATATAATATATATAAATATATATATATATATATATATATATATATATATATATATATATATATATATATATATTATATATATAATCTTGTACATAAATTCTGTAAATAACAAAATATTAACAGAAATATACACTATCGAGGCTTGGAGCTATTGCCAAACTATATATTTCTAGCATCATATCAATCATACGATACTGATATTGGTTCATTTGTTATTTAGCCAGCTTCCAACAAAGCAATTGGCAAGTTATATGAAAAGTGGTATATCGTTTTGGGATCGTTGACCTACACACACACACATACACACACACACACACACACACACACACACACACACACACACACACACACACACGCACACACACGCACGCAATATCACACAAAGCACACACACGTTGTATACGGTTCAAGAGGGTTGAATATAACCATTGGCATTAGGACTCCAGTTGGAGCACGCGTGATGAACTGAGTAATCAGTCGTGTAGGTAAGGCCGGCGCAGTATTTAATAACTCAGATCAATTTACTAAATGATTAATGAACCGTCCATCTGGTACTATAATGAATATCTGTTTTATTAAATAAATGCCCGTGCTATTAATATGCAGTTTTACTTACTAACAACTCAGACTTCGGAACGTAAATTATGTATTTTCGGTAAAACAAAAATTGAAATAATATTGTGGGTTACCATTACTGGAAATTTCACTTGACATCAATCCCAAGTTGCTCTCAACTCTTTGCTTCTTTCAAGAGTGGCTCGCTTCTCTAGGCTTCTTCTACAAGAGACTATTCGCTTGCAAATCTTCCGATTTTCCCTAAACTTATTTTATTAATTGGCGTTCATTTATATTATTGTTTATTAAGGTTTTAATTAATTTGCATCGTTAATCAGGTCGAGAACCTTCGTTCGATTATGCCTTTGAGAGATGTTCAGCACATATGTTGCTCTTATGGCAATATAATCATACGATAACAAAACCGGAAAAAATAATTCCACGAAAATATGCTGGTATCGCAACAAAATCAATGTTGCAGCTCGCGCCTACTCAGTCCCTTATTCTTCATTCAATATTTAAGAAATTTATACTAATATTTAGGTTATATGTCATGGTCGATATTGCAGGCCACGATGCTAATTTATGGCAGTGATCAGAAGAAATAATGAATAGTCGTTCTTCTCTCATGTCACGTGCTCCGGAAAGGCTCGACATCTAAGATCTGCAAGCAGTACACACACACACACACACACACACACACGGATACTCTGACCTACGATCAATTACTTGGCGATATTGTTTGCAAAATAGCTGCCTGGGTGTGATTAGAGATACATGTCCAGCGTAATGGCCTCCGTATGGTAATGACATTTACCATGGAAATGAACCCTAATATGAACCAGTTGTTATGGCAATGAGGTCCAACTATCGCAATTGTGGAGAACTGGATCGCAGAATTTAGCAAGCTGTTAAGGTGAATGGAGCCAGACTCATCAGTGCGAGATGTCTATTCAAGGTATTGATCCAGGCTGCTGAGGCTGTATCCCGCCACCACTACCCCGGCAACCGATACCCAGCGGGCAAATATGCGAGAGTAACATTAATTCAACCTTGAATCAAGGTGATCAAGGTTGATAACGTTGATTCGACGTTGAATTAATATTACTCTTGGATATTGCACCCACTGGAAAGTGTTGTCATTGCTGTTATGGCACAACAGCAACTTGCTCAGGGCGCCACGCAAAATTTTTGTCTCTACCGATCGTCATAGAGATAACCATTTGTGTTTGTACCATTGTTTTTAGGTATTCAGTGCACTTGACTGCTATATTTTTTGACATGTTTACTTGAAGGATGTGATACAATTAAATTTTTAGCAACTATGAGAGTTGTATTATCATGGTCTGACGGAAATATTTACTGTATTTGCTGTTCGAAGATGTAGTTGCATTTGTTGTCATCAGAATATTTGCACCGTCTCCTAATATTGTTTCCTTCACTGCTGATGAGTTTAGCTTCCCTGAAGTTCTTGAGGTGTCTGGTTCCTGTGTGTTCCGTCTGTTCCTGGTTCCTGTGTGTCACAAGAGTTGCTGGTGTCAACACGGGAAGGATACCTGTGTTCCTATATCCCCTCATCTAATATTAAGTTTTTTCGCTTAGTTCCTGTTTGGTTAGTGTTACTAATAAAAACTAGCAACTAAAGTCACCCAAAGCAACATTAACACTACGGTAATATATATCGCTTGAAGTGCTGAGCACAGAGCGTCAGTAAGCATGTGCACCTGGACATAATATTCAGCCCAATCTCCGAGTTGCTCCAAACAGAATGATATCATCTTGCATGTTGTCACGGGATGTATACCCTCCAGTCTGTGCTGAGAACCACAACACATGCATTAACACAGATATAACTCAATATGAGGATTGGTGGAGATGGTGATTCGTAGCAGCATTAACAAACTATGGTCTGCTGTTGTAATGGTCGTGTAATATGGCCTCAGAAGTCAGGATGAATACGTGGAATACACGTATCGTCTTGATCGGTTTGGCTCCAACAGTGAAAGTAACTGACAAGTGATAAATAAAATAAAATAAAATATAAACCTGTTGAAAGACAGAAGAAAATCTCTCAGTGAAATGAAGATAATTTAAAATCTTGTGCACGCCTGTCATAAGCTGAAACTCACGAGCGTATTTCGTGGTAATAGACCGAGACACAAGCGAGCCGATAGAGAGGGAACAGAGAGACTACCGAACACACAAGTAAGGACAGATAGATCAGCAAAGAGACAGAGAGACTTGGAAGGTACAAAGAGACAGAGAGACTTGGAAAGTACAAAGAGACAAGCAAACAGGCAGGGAAAGGACAGAGACAAGCGAGCAGACAGGGAAGCGACAGAACAGAGACACACTGAAGAGCAAAGTGTAACATCATTATCAAGATCTGAACCCTGTGTTAGGAGGGAGAAGGAGCAAGAGGCTTACACAGTGTTAACGACACAGTTGAGAGCTCAGTTAGTGGATATGTTTGGTGAGTAGAGCGGATATTGAATCTGAAAACTGGAACAATGGGATATAATTTCAAAAGAAAATAGAGAGGAGGCGTGAGCAGGGCGATGATGAAGCCAGGAATGTGTTTGCTATGTAACGTGGTACAGAGAAGTCTGAAAATAAAAGAAAAGATAATACAAGAAAAAAATATTTTAAATATTTATTCTATACTTCTGCAGCAAAACGTAACAACAAAAACTAAATAACATCAATTATAATAAAATATATATATATATAATAAAGATTTGAGAAATTATAGTGACTACTCTGTCACTACAGCTTCTCATCTTTCTCATCTCCATCATCCAATGTAAAGACCTCCTTTACTATTATAACTTCTCTTATTCCCATCTCCCTCATCCGATGTAAAGATCTTTACAACCTCAACTTCTCTTTATTTCTCATCTCCATCACTTGTTATAAAGAGCACCTCTACCACGTCAGCGACTCTCCTTCCTCATCTTCATCATTATATATCTCTTCCACTGGTATTTGCGTTCTTTGGTCTGATGATAATATTTGTCTCATAAATCGACTAAAAAGAACGAACCACTATGCGACTCGAAACCAGAAAATAGATCTCTTAACTGAAGGAAAATATTGAAAAATAACGGAACAACACTTGGAAGATACTAGAGACAACTTCAAATATTTTTAACCATTCAGATTGGGTTATATATATACGTTCAACTACGTTATTATGCCTTATTCTCTGCAGAGTCCCTTAATATTAGCATTGATAGTTTAGACAAGTAAAATGCACCGAACATTTGGGAGAAAAGTGCCTGAGATGATGTCGGATGCTGTACACATGAGATAGTGGTAGTTGATGTTGAAGGTCCTATGAACGGTACTCGTGATAGTGATAGTTGAATATGCTGGTCGTATGAACGGTATTCTTGATAGTGGTAGTTGATGATACAGATAGTATGAATGGAGCAATAGTGATAGCTGGTGATGCAGGTCGTATGAATTACGCAACAGAGAGTCGTAGTTGATGATGCAGGTCGTATGAACGGTATATGATAGTGGTCGTTGATGATGCAGGAGGAATGGCCTCTGGCCAACATTAAACCTCGCGAGAAGCTATTTCAAGCCATGAATCAGAGAGTTTTGGTGTGCGTGCGAGTGTGCCATTGAATACATAGACAAGAAGCCTCTATGGCAAGGGAGATCATAAGGCCTCAAGACAGAAGTC
>WNGS01005680.1:3499916-3511754 GCA_020271785.1 Procambarus virginalis
ATATTAGTTGATGAAACCTCCACTAATACACATAGGTCCTGCAACTATTATCACATACTGCTACTGTTATTAGTTTGCCTCGACCTCTGTCACTTGAAAGTTTAAAATATTATCTTGTCGACTGATTACCTTGTGAGTGATTCCGTCAAAGTATTTACATTATCAATATTTCAATTTAAGAATTGCAGAAAAACAAATTAGAAAACTTGGATGAAAAGTTTTTATTACTCTTACCAATTCTCCTTCTTTATAACAGCGCTTGATGACCTTATTTCACCCGGAAAATTCACGATTTGGTTTGATATCTTCAGGTTCTTATGCTTAACAGTGAAGACACACGATACGACGTTCACTCACTGTTGACCAGCATCCTTATACACTGCTTCTTGCCACTAGCTAAGTAAGCCAGGAGTCAAGGAGTGAGAGAGGATGGGAAAGGATTGAGGGGAGAGAAAGAGGGAGAGAACAGAAGGAGAAATGAAGCTGTAACTGCACGCCAATAGTACTGCGAAAGGAGGTGAGGTAGAGTCAGGATAAATCCGATGGAGGAATAACGCCAGAGGAGGATGTAGTGCAGGGAAGGAGAGGAAGAGAAGTGGCATAGGAAGGGATCAGAAGTAGAGGCGAGAGAGAGACAACGTAGAAATGGAGAAACTGGGACAAGAGTAGTTCTAACACAGTAAGGAAGGAGACTATAGGACGCAGAGAGGGTACCGAATAAGAGTATGAAGCGAGGGGGAACAGAAGGAAGATTACATAGGGAGGATGATATGAGGAAGAGTATGTAGAGAGGTGACAGAAGGACAAGAGGAAGCATCACTTGAAGTAGTAAGAAAAGAGAGGTGGAAGAAATATTGTAATGAGAGTAGGCGGAAAGAGCATAAAGGTGGAGGAAGATAGGAGTGTGGAATTTAATGAAGAGAAAGGAAGAGGATACACTGAGGGAGTGGTGGGTAGATTTCCCCCAGGGGATGGCAGGCATAAGTCCTCACCAGCCACGCGACTATCTTCGTGCCAGAATATGGCCAGCCCGGACAGAGGAAAAATCCAAGTGCGTGAAAATTATAACCAATAAGCCTAGTAACAGTAGACAGTCCATAACACGACGGCTTAAGGGCGTCTTATCTATATCTATAAAGTAGGATTTCTGTTTATCTGTCGAAGGTTGGAGGCTAGACGCTGCGGCTTAGCTTCCTCCAATTGCAGTGAATGGTGGCGGTGAGGGGGGGGGGGGGAGGACTGCACCAGCTGATTGTTGTCATCATTGCCCCCTTTAAGAGGGTTCATCTCCCTTTGTGAAGCTTCTGAAGTCGTTTGAAGGGAAGGAGAAACTATCAGGGAAAGCGTCAAGTCCATATAGCACATTGGAAAGGATCGGGATAAAGATTTGGAATGGACAGGGAATAGGAATGATGCCAACCATTTGGACCGTCGGGTTGAACGCGATCTACATGAAGCGAGACCGTCACTCTACCATCCAGCACAAGTGGTTGGTGTGAAGTCGGTGGAGATAAAAGATGGTTCGCAGAATCTAGAGTTTCTCCATTACAGGAAGCCTTCGCACGTGTATCAGCTCAAGCATGGAAACTTAAAATAATAGATCATCCCTGGAACATATTAATCTAAGTCTATGATATACGATGTGAAACTATCGTCCTCTGTGTCTATCTATCCCCTGCCTGTCTATTTTTCTGTGTAAGTTTGGAGAGAGGCGCGTGGTGCTAACCACATTTAACTTGGGGTCGACCCTGGCACCGCTAGTTACCCCATCTAGTTCCACTATAAACAATACCACGTGTTTGTAAGGCTTTTTGGACCATAAACATTATGAAAATAAATAAACCTTACGCATTGAGAGAAATTCTCGAAGCACTAAAACTGCTCAGAAGTGTCTGACATTTAAATGGTATTCCCAGGCAACAGCGACCGGGTAAATTATTGTCATAATGGGAGTCATAAATTATGGATTCTCTTCTCCGAGATGCACTTGAGAGAATTACTTCTGAAGAGCTCTCTACAGTGGGAATAATATTCGTGATGGCCCTGAATAGTAGTACACAATATACGCACCAAGTTATGCTTGTGGGGGTTGAGCTTTGGCTCTTTGGTTCCGCCTCTCATTTGTCAACCAACTGGTGTACAGATTCCTGAGCCTACTGAACTTTATCATATCTACATTTTCAAACTGTGTATGTGAGTGTCTGTGTGTAAAAAAACTGAAGAGGAAAACCCAGATATTATTGGAACCGACTCGCATTCTGGTCAGCTGGAACCTGCTTCTTCCCCTGACAACTACAACCTAACAGTCCTTTCCTGTCAGTGGTACATGCTCACTTCTGTCCACCCGTCCTCCTAATAGAATGTCGCATTTGACGTATACTCTACCTAAGGCCGTACATTTTCGTACTACAAAAGGTAACGGGTCGCGAAATTGCCATACTGTTCCGTTTTCTGTTTTGGGTCGTCTGTAGGTTAGGATAAGGGTACTTTAGTACGACAGTTTCTTGACGTTGGGGAAATCTTAAGAGGACGGCTGGTGTGTCAGCTGTTGTTGTGTCCTCCCGCTCCCTGCCTGCTCTCATACTTCAATGTCCCTTATTGGTGGTATTATTCCTCTTGTTATTGATATCATTGTTGTTAAATGTTATATCATTATTATTATTATTATTATATTATTATTATTATTATTATTATAGATAAAATCAGTTGGAACAATGCGGGGATTTGAACCCTCGACTTTGGTACTTCCAAGCCGCGAACTATATCTCTGGTCCAGAGGTTAGATGCACAACATGGAAGTACCCACGTCGCGGGTTCGAAACCCCATACTCCTCCAATTGATTTTCTCATTGATACATCACTCTAGTGTGATTTTATTGTGTATTATTGTTATTATTATTATTGTTAGTGCTGTTATTGTTGAAATTTTCTAAAGAGTAAAGTAATCTGAGATTCAACTCATTCCTCCAGGTTTCCTAACGCATCCACTTGATACCAAGTGTGGGTTGCTTACATTACCCACATGCCCGCTGGTGTGGTATACCAAGTGTGTAATCAATGATGAGTTACACACACACATCAGCCGCATGCACTCTGGTGTGGTATACGGGTTCTATCCACCAACTCATCTCTGCAAATGCACAAATATATCACATAAGATGATGTCCGGGATGCTGGTGGGAACAACCAGAGATACACAGGTACATAACGTGTGGGTAGTTCACCTGTATGAGCTTCATTGAGCCTGACGACTCTGCCGCAGCTGTGCCCTATCTCTGTAATGACTCTATTACATTCACAGCGTTGTTATTGCTGCCTGAACTGTGGCTGTGAATCTTCAACTTGTTTGACTTTAAATAATGTCTGATGCTTCTGATTTTATGAATTTATTTAGTCCTGTTTTAATATATAATTTAAAGTAATATAATTAGGGTGCAATGATATGATACGAAATGCTAACAAATTAATAATACATTTGTAATAAACTTTCTTTAACGCCCATTTGCTCTCAGGTGACTGTGTCACCCTTTATTAGGTTAGATTGCCTTCAGGAATTACTAATTAAACAGAACGTGATGAGAGGCATTACAATGAGAGACGTGCGTCCTCAGCGGATATATGTACTGCAGCACACACTATGGCGCTCTCAGCCTCGGTTCATTGTGGACGCCGCTGAGAGCTCGGAACAAAAATGAGTGCTTGTGCCTGCTAGGTTCTTCTTGTAGGCCCGTCCAGCTGGTAGACAGAACCTAACTAAAGAACATTGTATTGGCCAAGGCTGTTCCTACTAACTCCATGTTGTGCCCGTTCAGATTCGATGTCACTGGAAGACACAAGAGCAGCGAGACATGATTACCATAGGCAAAATCCAAAGGGAATAAGAAGGGATGTAACAAATTCATTGTTTGGGATGGGAGGATGACGAATATGGGAACAAAGTTGGTAACTATGCTCCAGATTTGCCAACAGACACAGTGAAGAGAATAAGTTTACTCTCGGAATAATGAATAACAGGAATGCACTAAGTAAACAAAACTTCAAATGTAGATATGACTGAGCCAGATATTTTATCCTCTGCGCAAGTCGATTGAAGATTAGAGGTAGGATCAGAGAGCTGAAGTTCTCAACACCCACAAGATCACTTTGGTGAGTACACACACAAGCAACCCCACAACGCACAGCTCAGAGGTATGCCACAAGACCAGTCCCAGTGTCAGAGTAGTTAACAAATGGCATGCATCAGGGAGTGATGTGGTGGAGGCAGACTCCATACACAGTTTCAAATGTAGATATGATAGACCACCAATAGGCTCTGGAGCTTGTACCCCAGTTGATTGACGGGTGAGAGGCGGAACCAAAGAGCCGAAGCACAACCCCCGCAAGAAAGTACCAAGAGCGTCATTTTTCATTCAGTGCTCCCGAGAGCGACGCTGCCCTTCAACCGAAGACAATAAAGACGGCGAAAAAAAGGCTGAGCTGGACTTTTGCAAACTGTTTGAGTGATCGAACAGCCGGAGAAAGAGGTCCGAGTTTTCCTTCTTTAGTTTTCCAGGAGATCTGAGAGGGGGGAAAATTTCGATTTTGGCTTGAGACAAAAGAGGCGGAATGTTGTAACTTTACAGTATACATTTTTACCAGATGCCAGAAGGTCATTGTTTCCTGTAAACTGGTTTTATACATTTATCTTTCCTAAATTTATTTTTGTGGAAACAATTGTGCCGCATAGTGCACAACTTGTAGTAAATATTAGCTTTAATAAAACCAAATATTTGAAGAATTGGATCATATTTAATTTCGACTATATAAAGGCTTTTATATAAATCATATTTGAAAGAAAGATGAGAATAATAACAAGCGGCATACTGTAAGTAGTGATGATTATTAAGCATTTGTCTCTCACTTTAACTCCCACTTCTTTGTTCACTTTCACGAAACAAAGAAGTGAGCAAGTTGGAGAATAATGATAATTGTAAAAAAAAAAATATATGCAAAACATGATAGTTGAAATAAATAACAAAATAAATGTTATGTGGAATGAAATTTGAAAGAAGTGATACAACTGGAATATTGATGAAGGCTACAATAAAGAAAATATATGAAAAAGTAAGAAAAGTGATATGACAGGAATAAAGGAGAAAATAACAATGGAAAATAAAGGAAAAAAATATCCAGAAAATGGTAAGTGCTCGGCCACTTTAGCAAATTAGAGGAGTAGCAATCAATTGGGAATAGTCGCCATTGTTGCAGGAACTCAGCGAAATCTCAGGTTGATAGCAGGCTGGTTCATGGGAAGGACTGTAATCCAAGGATATTGGTCCAGTGCAGGTGGTGGTTCTGGGGAACCTGTTGTCCAGGTGAACACTCTGATTCTCAGGACACCAAGGTCACAGAGATCATGTGGTTCAGAAATCGTGTGGTTCAGAGAAAACATCAATCCGGTGAAGTCTTGTCTGGAAAAGATTGTGGCCCAAAGAAGTAATTATGATAATGTTAAGCCAACATGATAATATAACACAATATCCAAGGCAAAATTTTGAGCGAAGGTAAATTTGGACACAGTGACTGGAGGACTGTGGAATATAATAAATCATAAGGAAGAACTTCTGAAAGCATAAACAGGCTATGAGTTCCCGCAACTGCACCAGAGGTGGTACCCCTAAGTAGTGTATAGATTGAGTGTGGTAGAAGACAATATGTGAGCGAACTTGGGACCTCCACAAGACTTCCCCAGATACTATATATCCTCTTCTTTGAGGAAGAGGGTCCATACAACCATAAGTGGTACTATATATATATATATATATATATATATATATATATATATATATATATATATATATATATATATTCAGGCTTGTTCGCATATATATATATATATATATATATATATATATATATATATATATATATATATATATATATAACTGAAAACTCCACACCCCAAGAATTTGTGTGGAGTTTTCAGTTGCATATTGGCTTGGGGACCATTCAAGCTTGTTCGCATATATATATATATATATATATATATATATATATATATATATATATATGTGTGTGTGTGTGTGTGTGTGTGTGTGTATGTGTGTGTGTATTAACTAACAGTTAGGCAGAAGCATTATTAAATACTTCTACAATGTATATATCTTTGGTTTATTTATTTAATTTAAATAGTTTTCTCTCCACCTCCTGTGTTCTCTCCACTGTGACTGTTATCCCAGTAGATTCCAATAGTAATTCCCATTCATGGTTTATCATGATTTGAAACACTGAGTGGACTGTGTCCTTTAATCAGAGAAGAGCCAGTCATGACAGAGTCAAAAGATTCTCTCAATAATTCACCTGCAACAGTGCAAGAGAAAATAGAATGTAGGTAATGCAATCAGCGTTTCCGAATGGAAACAAATACACCAAAACGTAATTGGAAGCGTTTCTGGATCCCATTCGCAGTCTTTCAGAGGAATCTTTAGTTCTTTCATGGATATTGCCTTCAGGTGCTCGGCATGATATCTTAGTTTTGACTGTTAAAAAAGGGGTGCTCACCTTAGGTAAGACTTCGCAATGTTAGGCACCATGCAGGACACTATCTATCATCTTGGACATCTATATCACCTATTCATAGTTCCATTCTCTACAGATTACATTCTTTTCCATGAATTTTGTGGGAAAGCCTTTGGAACGCAACAATTCTCTATGCAGAATTCTGTCGGTGAAGCTGAAAATTGAGGCTCCTTTTAAAGTGTATCATATTGTACTTAGTAATTGATTAAATGAAACTATTTCACATATTTATGGATTTAAAATTGAGGCCAACTCCTCGTCTTTGGAGTTAACCTGCTGGAGATCTTCTGACAACGACGTGGGGAAACTTCGAGGGGAGAGAAGATAAACTTGAACAAGATGTTTCGCTAATAAACCCTGACCATATGTACCAGAGACATGCTGAGTTCATGCCTTAAAAGAGAAATTTGGAAGAAGTGAGGTCGGTTAGGTGACTCTGGACGCCCAAATATAATTGTGTTTAATGATATTTCGTGAACATGTTACGTTATTATTAAACTGAAGTACAGTTTATTTTGTTTAATTTTGTTGTTGATTTTTTATATGTATCAAAACAAAACTAAAAATTAAAATATATATATATATATATATATATATATATATATATATATATATATATATATATATATATATATATATATATATTCACTTCTGGAAACCCTTTTTGAAACTAGAGAAGAAAATGCCATACTCTTTTTTTATATGGTGGGTATTCGAGCACGGAGGCAGTTTACAAAAGACCAGCCAGGATTTTTTTGTATTGATTGTTTTTTGTTTAGAGCTGAAGGGCAGAGTGGCTCTGGGGAAACCTGAACAAGAAGGGCGGATCCTGACACGAAAAGTTACCAGCATCTTTATATGACAATTTCGCTTCTTGTTTGATGAAATATTCTGACTTTCGTAATTATCAAAAAATATATACATTACTTTTGCATAAGGTTTTACTTGCTACAGTATGTTTGTGTTTGCGTGTATTTGAGTGTTCGCGTGTGTTTGCGTGTATTTCAGTATTGGGGTTGAGCTTCAACAGTCTGATCTTGTTACTTTGAGTAGGTTGGTTTAGAGTATTGCAGTATTTTCTGGTATCTGTCATATCTGCATATGATGCTATGATTTGAGTCTGCCTTCCATTAATACTTCAGAACAATGATTCTATTCTCTAGTTTTTAAATTATATTTAATTTAAAATTGTGTATTTATTTTTTTACAAGATTTCATTTAATTCATTGAACTCACTTAGTGTACTTACACCGAGAAGGTTCCCACCAGCGTCTCGGGTTCAGCTGTGGCAGTAAATACCATATTTTTTACTGGTTATGTTATTCCTCAAATCAAATACTAAATGAGGTACCCGACGGTACCCGGGTCGATCCGATTACCAGGTCTTTCACACACACTCCCAAATCTCCCTTCACCCACACACACCCTCTTCGTCTCCACCCACACACACCCTCTCCGTCTCCACCAACACACCTTCTCCGTCTCCACCCACACACACCCTCTCCGTCTCCACCCACACACACCCTCTCCGTCTCCACCCACACACACCCTCTCCGTCTCCACCAACACACCCCTTCCGTCTCCACCCACACACCCTCTCTGTCTCCACCCACACACACTACCTTTCTCTCCTTGCACACACCTTATCCCCCCATACACCCCCTTCTTGTCTCCTCCCTACACACACACACCCTGACTTCCCCCAGATATACCTTTATATGTCCTACTCAATCTCCCACCCCCACCTACCACACCACCTCTCTCCCCACAATCTCCTCTCTAACACTCCCCCTCACCCTACATACACCTTACCCCTTTCACACTCAGCCTCGCCAACCTTCCCAGTTTCCGCCTTCACTGTAACTATTTTCAAAACACACTACCATCTTGACATCTTGAGACGATTTCCGGCCTTAGCATCCCCGCGGCCCGTCCTAGACCGGGCCTCCTTTTGTTACACACCCCCAGGAAGCAGCCGTAGCAGCTGTCTAACTCCCAGGTACCTATTTACTGCTAGGTAACAGTGGCATCAGAGTGAAAGAAACTTTGCCCAATTGTTTCCGCCTCCACCGGGGATCGAACCCGGAATCTCAGGACTACGAATACGAAGTACTGTCCATTCAGCTGTCAGGCCACCATCATCACTGTAAACATATTCACACGCTACCTTACTCAGAATTTCCGCATGCAAAAATCTTTCAGTTCCTTTATCAAAATCATTAAAGGTTATCCTGACGTTGACCAGTTCTATATATACTGCCGATGTTAGCTAATACGTGTCAATGGAAATATATTTATAGTTATGTATTTTCCCATGTCTTTATCGTTTTCTGATTTAGAAACTTGATTGTCCTTCATTCTGTACAACTATTTGGGGTTTCTCACTGCTGTTCCTATCCACGTAACTTCACATTTTTCCTAAGTTAAAATTCATTAATTATTTAAAACCACTTCACAGTAAGAGTAGTTCATTTTCTAATGAATGGCAGTCCTCCTCTTCTCTGATTCGTCTGATTAGTTTTGTATTATAAAAATCTAAGAAAAACATTGACATGAAGCTGTATATTTCTTGTGAGGTTATTTGAAGTTCATAAAGAATATAATAATGCCGAGTTCTTGAACTTTTGATACTCCACTCATTATCCTCTCTACTCTGATGTTTCCCTCAAACTGTCATCCTTTTCAATCTTTCTGAGAGGTACCTAACCTAACCAAGCCTAACCTAACTTAACCTAGCCTTTGCTAACTTAGCCTAACCTCTCCTAACTAACCTAATTGTTTCACAGTTTTTCTCGATATTTGAAGAAACTAATTATATGCGCTTCTATTTTAATTATCTTTAATTTTATGCACCTTTCTTTTACTTCCAGTCACTGGCTGTTGAATCGTGGTCTGTGGTAACTATTCTTCCCTTTGTTCCATATAGTAGTAAGAAAGGTAGGAGGAGGAGGGAGGATGCTGAAACCGAGAAATGATGTAGTGAGGGGAAGGAGAAGGAGATGGAGATACTGCAAGAAAAAAAATAAGAGGGTAGGAGAACTGAGGGGAAGAGTGAGAGGACTAAGAGGAGAGGCTGGGACACTAGTACGGTTGGAACAAAACAGAGAGCTTGGTCTACGAAGGTAATAGGAGGAAAAGTTGACGAATGAATGGGTAAAGTGACAGAAATTGTTAAGAGGAGGGGGGGGCTGATGTGAGGTGATGGGGATGGGTAAAGAAGGTGGAGGGGTGTGTAGGACAAGGGGAAGAGAAAGAGGAAGAAATGCAAGAAGGGAGGTGAAGAACGAGATGAAGAAGAAAGGAGAGGAGTGGAAAAGTAGGACTGTGAGAAGAATGACACAAAAAAGTTGAGGAGGACAGAGACAGAGGAAGCAGGAACGGTGAGACTGTGGAGTGGCATATTATTAGAAACATAAAAGCAGTGGAGGAGATATGAGAGTAGGCAGATAAGGAAATAAGGGATGGGGAAATGAGAATCGAGAAAGAGATCTGAAGGAAAGAGGAAAGCAGAAGATAAGATAGAGAAGCAGGTAAAACAAAGAAAGGAGAAGAGAAAAACGAGAGATAGAAAGGATAAGGAGTTAAAAGAAAAGAAAATCAGAGGAGAGTGTAAGGATATGGGAAGCTGGAACAAGAGGGAAACTTGGTTGGATGAAACAGAGAAGGAGAATGAGAATAGCACAAAGGTGGCGGATATGGAGAGAAGGAAGTGAAGGAGTAAGATACGGTGAAGAGAAGGTGTAGGATCCGGTAAAGATAAGGAAGAGAATGAGTAAGATACGGATAAGATAAGAAAGTGGATAACTTGGAAAAGCTGGAGAGGGATGAAGGAGTGGTGAAGTGGGAAAGAGCAGGATGTAAATAAATGCAGGGAAGTAGTCGAGTAGATCAATGACGTGGAAGACGAAGATGGGGAGGGAGGAGGGAGAGCGAGGGAGAGACAGAAGGAAACGAAGCTGGGGAACAAAGTGTGCGAATGCCGATGCTGAGGAGGTGTAGAGCCATTAAAGAGAAAGGAAAGCAAATAGAAGAATGAAGAAATGCAGGAGGAAGATGGAAAGATGTGGAAGAGAAAGTGAGGTGAGGGATTGGGAAGATCTGCAAATACACAGAATAGGGATTCAGCGTGGAGGGGAGAGATGGTTTTCTAATTTTTATATTGGATTGTGGAGGGAGGCGGAGGGAAAGAGGGTGAAGTAGTTTTCTGGCCTGTGTTCCCCTTGTTTGAGTTGGCTTGGAGTGGGCGCGAGGCACCAGGGGTTCCGCCGCTCTATTGCTAATCATCTTCCCTTCATCCAGCAGCAACCACCCACCTTCCTCTTCTTCCCTTACACCCATCTACCATTCACCCCATTGTTCCCTTCCATCCCGCTACCCTGCACCCCATTATCTGCCTCTTTACCAGCAACACCCATCTCATTGTCAGCTTCCTTCCCATTATCATCCCCTCAGTTACCACCCATCCATAACCAGCCCCTCAAGCTACCACCCACCCATAACCAGCCCCTCAAGCTACCACCACCCCCCTAACCAGGCCCTCAAGCTACCACCCACCCATAACCAGCCCCCTCAGCTACCACCCACCCATAACCAGCCCTCAAGTACCACCCACCATACCAGCCCCCTCAAGCTACCACCCACCCATACCACCCCTCAAGCTACCACCCACCCATAACCAGCCCCTCAAGCTACCACCCCACCATCACCAGCCCCTCAAGCTACCACCCACCCAGTCCCTCGCGTAACCGGTCATTTACTGCAAAGCTGTTAACCAAATTCTTTTACTTTACATTACATCAACTCTTGAAAGTATGACTTTAGAGTGAAGGTTCTTCGCGGGTCAGTCTGGTGACTAAGTTAAGTTTTCTCAACCTTCAATCTACCAAAGTTTGGAAGTCAAATTTAGTACGAAGCTTTGTCTAGTTTTATATTCCTCTGAGTTTACCTAAAGGAAACTTTACCCATCCTATGATAAACTACAATCGCGAGTTGTGTTTACTGAAAGGAAAGTTTCCAACTTCATTGATTAGATTGTCTTACATCGGTCTATTGTATCAGGTAGGAAGGGCTGGCTCACTTGTTCGTTTTGCTGTGAATTCATTCTTCAACACCTTCCTTTTCGTGCCGTAAGTTCTCAGCTTATACAATCAAGGAGATTCATTTTTCATTATTGTACTTTGTGTTTTTCTAATTTAGTAATAACAAGGATTACAGCTCTTCATGATCTACTAAACCTTCGTGAGCCTTTATAAAATAAGGTAGCAGAAAATTTAATATATA
>WNGS01005680.1:3537774-3555963 GCA_020271785.1 Procambarus virginalis
TACAAATTACGCACTTCTCGGCCTATTTGTATGCATTTAACAGTGCCTTGAAAAGAGATGTTGCTGTCTTGCCTATATATGTGAATCGTTTAGACTGACAGTCACCCAAGTGAGCGTGTATCGGCATAGATGACAATTGTCTCCTTCAACTCCTTTCCTTAGGTGTATGGAGAAGTCTTTACGTGCCAGTAGTTGGGTTATTTAATTTTCTCGTACATGATGAACTGTGTCTTCTGGTTAGTGCTGGTGTCACGTTTCTGTTCATTATGTCTTTCAAGGCTCTTTCCGCCGCCTTTGGGCCGCAGGTGAGCAAGATTTTATAGTGTTAGCCACTTTATTAGTGGGAGATGGCGCTTCACCTCCCTTTATGACCACTTCCACACAACCGTTATTGACTACGACCTTCATAACTGATTTCCTTGCCAGCCTGCTTCCAGCTGAAACTGTAACAGCACGATTAAACATCATATAAAAAAGTTCGTTTGTACTGGTCAGGGCGCTTAATACTATTCGTGATTGTTACATTCACGAAAGGCAAGTTGCTTTCACTCTCTCGTAAGTGAAATTCAGCACCGACTTTCTACATTAGCAGAGGCATCAGTATCTTGTTTGTTGTGATCAGGTTTGCGTTCTCAAGTGTTGTGAAATTTAGAGCTTTTCGTCATTCTTCTAGAACATAAATCTCTAAATGATGATAACATCCGAGTGTGTCGATGTGTGTGCAGCTACACAAATAGGCATTGAGATAGTTAAACGGTTGTAATAAATATAAATTATCTTATCCCTCACTGTTATATGGAGTGACAGACAATAATATATAGCCACACATGCTTAGCACTTTCATATGATTAATACTTATTCATTTTAATTCACTCCCAATTGTCTTTGGTTCAGGACTATTCCACCGGGCGGTGCTGATGTCAGGATCAGCGCTGAGTCCTTGGGCGGAGGTGCAGGACGCTCTCTCCGTCACGGCCCGTCTGGCAAAACACCTCAACTGCTCCCTCCCCACCAACCTCAGCGATCGACACCCAGAAACCATGGCGTGTCTTCGTAACGTGTCGGCCCAGCGGCTGGCCACAGTTAGTCTGCCCGAGTACAAGTTTACCTCTATGTTTGGTCCCAGCGTCGATGGGGTGGTTGTGCCTGAGGACTTCAAGACACGGCTCAGCAGGGTAAGTAAAAATGGATTGAGATTTGTTTCTACGGTTTAAGGTTGGAAGTGAAAGAGAACTTAATATATATTCATATATATTCAATTCCGCGTTTCCCTCTTGAATCAAATACAAATACACTGGATTGTAAAGCATATAGCGAAGAGAGAACAAGAAAAATCACGGTAAGTGTGGAAGGAAAGAGATAAAGCCAATAGGAGCAACCAGGACAGCAAAACTCAACCCGGATCAAACACAAGAAAGAGTGGAAAGCTAACAAACCAGCAGTGTGTGACACAGGATAACAAGAGAAAGTTGGAGGAAGATCCCGGTAAAAGCACGAGAAAAGGGAAGGTCGTCCGCTAGCTGTATTGAATTTAGGGGAAAAGAGAGCCGAGAGCAAGGCGTCCCGGAGCGGAGTTCTCTCCAGAGATCTTGTTTCGGCAAATAAGTCTCTGCAGACCTATCGAACCAGTGCTGTTAACCGTTGTTTTGTGAGCGAATGCTGCAAAACACAATACTCACAAGGTAGGGATGGGGAAGTTTGTGTGACGGGCTATGTAGGTATGAGCCCCTGTGTGTGTATACTCACCTAATTGTGCTTGCGGGGTTGAGCTCTGGCTCTTTGGTCCCGCCTCTCAACCGTCAATCAACAGGTGTACAGGTTCCTGAGCCTATTGGGCTTTATCATATCTACACTTGAAATTGTGTATGGAGTCAGCCTCCACCACATCACTTCCTAATACATTCCATTTGTCAAACACTCTGACACTAAAAAAGTTCTTTCTAATGTCTCTATGGCTCATTTGGGCACTCAGTTTCCACCTGTGTCCCCTAGTGCGTGTGCCCCTTGTGTTGAATAGCCTGTCTTTATCTATCGTATCAATTCCCTTGAGACTCTTGAATGTGGTGATCATGTCCCCCCCCCTTCCTCTTCTGAGTGTGTGTGTGTGTGTGTGTGTGTTTGTGTGTGTGTGTGTGTGTGTGTGTGTGTGTGTGTGTGTGTGTGTGTGTGTGTGTGTGTATGTGCGTGTGTGTGTGTGTGTGTGTGTGTGTGTGTGTGTGTGTGTGTGTGTGTGTGTGTGTGTGTGTGTGTGTGTGTGTGTGTGTGCTCATATATCAGTACTTACCTATCAGTGACTGCGGGGTGTTGAGGTCTAGCTCCCTATGGGGCATAGGGAGCTTATACTCTTGTTGTACCTGTTGCGATATAGCTTAACTATTCTGACGCTGAAATTCTTTGTCGTAACGTGTTTTAAAGTTGGTGGATGGAAGTGGATTCCAAAAACTTATTCTCCTAGTACATTCCATAAGTTTAGTGAAAATTTCTAAAACGTTCTAACACGTTTAATAAAAGTTTCTAAGACGCTCGAACAAATTTAGTGAAATTTATTTTTAGAATTAGAATTTATTATTTAGAATTTTAGAATATAGAATTTTGAAACAGGTTTTGTGAGTTATAGCTCAAAGCGCCTACTGATTTTCTCACTACTTCAACAATTACACAAACTACTCACCCTTCCAAATACTAATTCTACTTCTGGTGTTACAATATAAGTAGTGCTACAAGCACTTGTAAAATTATTTTTTGTTTCAATAATACGTAACAAAAATAGCAACACAAATAATAGTAATTTAAAACACACAATATTCTGCTCTGTTACGAACTTTGTTAACAATAAGAAAACATCTCCGCTACCCACTTCCAGGCCGCAGCGCACGTCATTTCCCCGATAATAATGGCATTAATTCCGTAAACCAAACATGGACCTTGAGAAGCGGGCGGTCGAAGCCAAGCGAATCCTGTGAGAGGAGGTAACCAAGGTGGAATAGTAATGAAAATTTACTTCATTTAAGTTCACGTACCATTCATAATGCTTCCTGATTATTCATACAGACTTACTGACCGGAAAAGCTGGGGGCTAAGTCTCCTTACTGCCCACCTGCCTACTCTCTGGCTAGGGGAATTTCGACCTTATACACAGCAGAATGGATGTTGTTGCTTTGTTCCTAACCTCATCCTTACGCCCACTCACTGAATTAATTTTCCTGAACACTGCTGACAATCCTCACGATCTAATTATCAACGGCGAATGTTTGTAAATGTATAATGAACACTGGAATTTCATGCTGGTTTACCTACTTGGAAAAATAAACAGATGACTATATTAATAACAGTGGATTATATTAATAACAGTGGATTATATTAATAACAGTGGATTATATTAATGACAATGAGTTATACTGATGGCAGTGGATTATACAGAGGACAGTGGATTATATTAATAATAGTTGATTATATAGATGGCAGTGGATTATAATAATGGCAGTAGACTATTTAATGACAGTGGATTATATTAATGACTGGATTATATAGATGGCAGTAGATTAAAATAATGGAAGTGTATTGTATTATGAGTAGGAGATTATATTAACGACAGTGGATTATATTAATGAAAGTGGATTATAATAAAGACTGTGAATTTTAATCACGGTAGTGAGCATATGCTCTTGGATATGCATAGTTGAGTGTGCTTGAGAGCACTTCTCATCAGGTCACTGAATGTCTCCCTGAACCATCCACCGTTGATGAGAACCTAATCAAGCACTAGTTTGAAGAAGATTGTAATTTTTTCTTCCTCACCTCACACACACGAGCGCCACATAAAGTATGCAAATGATGTACAATGTCATGCATAAGTTTAATGTTCAGCGCTCGAGGTTTGATTAAGGCGATACATACATTATTCTCTCCCTTAATCTGATTAAGATAAGAATTGTGATCAGCGGGACGAGTGATCGTTGCATAAACAATAGTATTAGAAAATAGCAAGGAATTTAACAACGTCAGTTGGTCAAGAGTTTGAGGTAAGAGAAGACACGGGTCTGTCTTGTGTCTTCACCTCCCCATACCTCATCACAGGCCGTTTTAGTGTGTTCTGTGAAGTGTCTGATATTCACAAGTCAATATTGTTCATCCATTTCGACTGATGAAATTGAATGTTTACACACAGAAATCACAATAGCGTGATGCATCAAATGAACAAATCAACAAGGGCCGTGACGAGGATTCGAACCTACGTCCGAGAGGATCCCATACGCTGCCTTAATCGACTGAGCTACGACATGGAAAAGAATTGCAACCGGAAGTTCTAATAACCTTACTTCGAACTACATTCACTATTTTGACCTTTAAAACTGTCCCCCCAGAGCCATATTGTACCAGCTGAGTGACGTATGGTCTTCCCCTCTGAATATCTCCTCTTGTATGTGCGTGCGAACGTTGTACCCTCTCTCCCTCCCACCATCCTTACCTCACCATACCCACTATCCCTTCCAGGTGCTGGAGGGAAGACAGATGAGCGTCCTCTTCGGTGTGACGGAAGCGGACGGCTATCCTGAACTCAACAGCAAGCAGGCGACCGACGGCCTGGACGTGCAGGAGCGTAACCGCTTGCTCAGGACCTACGTCAGGAACATCTATCACCACCACCTGCAGGAGATCTACCTGGCCATCACCAAGGAGTACACGGACTGGGGCAACCCGGCGCAGCATCCCGTGCAGGTCTGTGTTGTGTTGTTATGTTCTTGTTTTATATTCAGCTACTGGGAACAAACAGTTCCAAGTAGCACGGGCTATGGTGAGCCCGTAGTGGACTTACCTGGCACAGGAGCGGGACTGTAACTTTGTGTTTGTAGCAGCATCACTAGTATTTATGTCCCGCCCGGGATTCGAACCCGGAATTATCGATTGTGAGTCGAAATCGAACTCGACTGTACTACTAAACGTTTGTAGCAATACTACAGAATAGCATAAATTTCCATGAACGAAAACAGGGAAGGGTGAGAAAGTCAGTCCCAGGAATTAGAACCTCTCGTATTAAGTGAGATTACTAAAGATTAATTTACATTCGCCAAAACGACGTAGAGGAAAAGATGAAAAGAATTAAATATATAAATGAATGAAGTTGTACAACAAAGAGGATAGTATCAAGGATTTAAATAATTATTCCATAAATAGAACAAGAAACAATACAAATTGGGATAGCTAGCTGGTTTTAAGCAAAGGTTAAACTTATATACCTAAATTACTTTTGGTGCAAATAAATAGAAGCAGTCTACATGGCCCAATAGGCTGGCTGAAGTTTCCTTTATTCTTCTTATACCTCTATTATTCTTCTAGTATACCCCAGGGTAGTGGACCCCAGGGTAGTGTACCCCAGAGTAGTGTACCCCAGGGTAGTGTACCCCAGGGTAGTGTACCCCAGGGTAGTGTACCCCAGGGTAGTGTACCCCAGGGTAGTGAACCCCAGGGTAGTGTACCCCAGGGTAGTGTACCCCAGGGTAGTGTACCCCAGGGTAGTGTACCCCAGGGTAGTGAACCCCAGGGTAGTGTACCCCAGGGTAGTGTACCCCAGGGTAGTGTACCCCAGAGTAGTGTACCCCAGGGTAGTGTACCCCAGGGTAGTGTACCCCAGGGTAGTGTACCCCAGGGTAGTGTACCCCAGGGTAGTGAACCCCAGGGTAGTGTACCCCAGGGTAGTGTACCCCAGGGTAGTGAACCCCAGGGTAGTGAACCCCAGGGTAGTGTACCCCAGGGTTGTGTACCCCAGAGTAGTGTACCCCAGGGTAGTGAACCCCAGGGTAGTGTACCCCAGGGTAGTGTACCCCAGGGTTGTGTACCCCAGGGGAGTGTACCTCAGGGGAGTGTACCTCATGGTTAGTATTTTCCTTTCTAGAATTCTTAACATTCGGTGTTCTACTATTCGACCAATCTCTTCACTCGATTTGTCACTACTTAAAATATGAAACTATTATATTAACCAAGAAAGCCATGACCCTCAGCAACCCACCTAACGTATCAGGGTTGCTACATTGATCAAAATATTACACGCCATAATTTTTTTATTACGTCGAACTTTTAACGAATTGGTCGATTTCGTAAAGTATGGGACGCACTTGGCGAGAAGACGGGTTTCATACGGGTCCACATCCCGCGTCACAATACATAAAGCTGAAGGACGTCATTGAGACGTTGTTGGAGTAGCACAATCGACTTGAGAATGGCCCAGGACGGACCGAAACGTCGTCGTCTCTTCACCTTCTAGTGTGTGGTCTGGTCAACATACTTTAGCCACGTTATTGTGACTCCTCGCCTGCTCTTGGAGTAGCAGTTAAAAGGCAGTTATAAGACTGGTACAGTAAGCTTGAGGGACAAGTGCTTAGATGTAATAATGTGAAGAGTGACTGGTTGGTTCAACGGAGGAATCATTTCTTGCTGGTCATATTTCGATTTCCGATGGTCCAAGTTTTTAGACACCCCCCCCCCCATGCCTTATGTCCTTTTACAGTTCCTTGTCCTCATATCACTTTCAATTACTGTGTAGTTATACTGGCTTAGCGCTTTCTCCTCATGATTACCTTACCTATACTGAAGCTTTAAAAATCAATTGTGACTAATTTTAAAATTATATAAACAGTTTGTATAATGTTTTTTGCTCCTCTGTATACATATAAGCAAATTTTTACATGGAGCGATGAAATACGAATTTGCATTGGTTCTTATCATCTTGCGTTAATTGCATAATTACTAATTTGCTGAGTTGAATCACGAAAGAAAAAATATTTTATTAGCTCTAAACATGTTGACCGCCGGAGATAAAATATCATGGCGCCACATTTGCCTCCAGCCAAATTATTCCCATGTAAACTGCATCAACACAATTATACTCAAGCTAAAATTATATTCTGTCTCTAATTTGATATTAAAGTGATTAAGTGCACAGAGCGGCTTTCTAATATCACAATATAAGTGGAGGCATGGAAGGCTCTCTCATATTCGCTGTATATAACCCTCATCATTGTGTTTTTTATCGTTATATTCAATCGAGAGAATTATTTCTGAGCCACTGATAGTGATCCAACTGTACAATAATATTTTGAAAGAATGTTTATTAGTTAATATTCTGTATAATGTATTTTAGGTAGTGTTATAAATTGTATATATACAGCGTTTAGATGAGACAAACTTAGCATATTACTAACAATACATTTGAAATAATTAAAAAACAATTACTGCTATTAGGCTAAAAAAATTACCTATTTTTATAAATGAAATATTTTTCTGTCTTGTAGAACTTAATTAACGAGAGAATGATTTAATTAACTACGTATAATTAAAAGCATTAAAGAGTATATCATACATAAAAATATATCGTTTGAATATTCACTGGGAACTGGATAGATCATTATATTTACTAAATAAAACTGTATACTAAGTAATTTTTAGAACATTTTAGTCGACTTCTGCTAAATTTCTTCACTGTACACTTGTATATGTTTAATGTAAACTTTTCATCAAACATTAATTGTATTAGCGAGAAGTATATTAATGCAGATTTACCTCATTAGTACGGCCGCCCAGGAGTGTTCTTTAAACAAGATTATGACTCTGCTAACTGGAGTCTACTAATCCCTAACTACATACAATTTACTTACGTAAACAGACTCATTAAATTTAATTTATACATGATAATAGAACAAGGTCATATAAGTCAAGGCGATAAGTGAAAAGATATGCTATTATTGAGAGGAAGATACACGGTAAAGACATGAGATTGGTGATTGGATCACACATGTTAGAGACGTGATTTTGACGAGAACACAATAAGAACTGAATGTATGATTTTGGCGAGAGAAAAATACCCAATTAAGACATAATTTTCGAGAAAAGATGATGCTCATCAAAGACATTGATTTTTGGTTGGGGGGATAATATGGGACTCTGAATGTTGATACAGGTACGAGACTTGACGGTGGAGGCGCTAAGTGACGGCGGGTACCTAGCGCCTCTTGCTAAGTTTGGGGAGACGATCAGTGGACGGGCAGACGCCTACATGTACGTCTTCAACCACCACGAGAAAGACCGCCAGGTTGGTATCGACTTGAATACAGCTTGGATAGATTTAGATGACGTAAAGAATGATGTACTGTGAAAGTGGAATTGCCGATTCATATTTGTTGATGATGCAAGACTGTACTGTTTGTCGCTTATCTGAGACGACACAGGTTACCCTTTTCATCCTTGGGTTCCCAGAATGCAATTTCAATAGCATCATAATTATTAAAACACAGTATACCTCGTACATTCTTCGAGTAGCATATTGAACATCTCATCAGTTATAACATTCGCTTTGTTCTCCTCGGTGTTCAGCGGCTGGGCAGTGTGTTCGGATCAGAGGTGCCACTGGTGTTCGGAGCACCGTTCATGGACAGTCCGGGCCACTGGACCACCAACTTCACCAGACCCGACGCCCTCGTCTCCGAACTCATCATGAGGTACTGGACCAACTTTGCCAAATCTGGGTAAGTTGCTCGCCCATGACATAACGGGTCTTGCATGCAAAGTTTACCTTAAACGGTAAGGTTGCATACTCTCAAGCTTTAAAATGAATTGTAACTGGTTTAGTAAAGTACAAAAATACATTGAAAATTAATGAAAATAAAGTACTGTGTATAAGAACTATATTTTAACTCTATAACACGTTCAGAATTCCAAAAAAACGAATTCTATGCAAATCCCACATTTTGTGCAGTTAGTTCATTAAATAGGATGACGACAACAGAGATAAAGAAGACGGGGAGAGAAAAATTGAGAGGACAGAGGGATTTGGTAAACTGGCTTACAGTCAGGCAGAACTCACCACAATAGCCAGTTACACTAGAATGAAAATTGACATAAATACGATTTGGCTGAGAAGTCTATTGTCGCACCTCTGTCGTAAAGGGAAATGCAGCTATGAGGGAGTAGGAGTAATAACACCTGTACTGCGATTAGTGCCTTCAGCTCTGGGATTGTAGCTATGAGGGGAGGAATACTTCACCTGCACTGACGTCAGGGCCTCGGCCCTCAGGAATTGCAACTGAGTGGGACGATTTCAAAGCCTAAGCGGAGGCCATGATTTATGTAACAGGATTAGCGACTGAGAGGAGATACTACTACACCCAAACAAAGATCAGGCGTAATGTAAGAGAACTACTGGGGTTAAAAACTCCACCAGAGTATTGTAACAGTGGTGGTGTGCTGTTCTCTCCACAGGGACCCCAACCTACCCGAGGAGGTGAAGCCTGTGCTGAGCTACAAGGAGAGGACCAAGCAGCGCAACATCACCTGGGAACCCTATGAAGCCATTTACGAGAAGTACCTTGAGATAAGTGAGTCCTCAGGCTTTCCCATATTGTTTATAGACGATTATGTTATCATAGGTAATCTTGAGGTTATCTTGAGATGATTTCGGGG
The DNA here is from genome assembly GCA_020271785.1 of Procambarus virginalis. Classification (NCBI taxonomy): domain Eukaryota; kingdom Metazoa; phylum Arthropoda; class Malacostraca; order Decapoda; family Cambaridae; genus Procambarus; species Procambarus virginalis. The sequence continues at coordinate 3,547,228 of WNGS01005680.1, forward strand.
CTTAGCGTCTCCGCGGCCCGGTCCTCGACCAGGCCTCCTTTTTGTTGCACACACCCAGGAAGCGGCCCGTAGCAGCTATCTAACTCCCAGGTACCTATTTACTGCTAGGTAACAGGGACATCAGGGTGAAAAACATTTTGCCCATTTGTCTCCGCCTCCACCGGGGATCGAACTCAGGACCACGAATCCGAAGCGCTGTCCACTCAGCTGTCAGGCGCCCTCAGGTAAGCGGAATGAAATTAATAAAGCACAGAGTGCATGCGGGTAATGTGTGAGACCCTGACTGGGCTTCAGTGGAAGCATCAGGACCCCTAGAGGATTCAATTGAATCCCATGTTGCATTGTTTTTTACCATGTTCTGATGTAGTGGTCTAAAGCGTGTACTTGGGAGTACCCGCTGTGCAGGTTTGAATCCTCCTCATTAATCCTATTTATTTTCTCATTGTGTTTCTCACTTTTTTCTCATTACGTTAATGTGAGTTCTTTAAACATTATTATTGCTATTATCATTATTATGGTTGTCGTTAATATTATCATGCCGTTACATAATTTAATACAATTATAATTTACATAAGTAATTTTTGTTTTATGATATGGTTTCGCTTGCAAAGATAATGAATCCCCAATAATTAGCCAGTGTTCCCTTACAACGGCCTGCCGCGTACCTCACCAGTTTGCTGCATGATTGTGGGTAGTGGTCTACACTACGCTGATCACCTCATATATATTCTGAAATGTGGAAAAATTAAAAACTAAATTAGGATGAAATGCTTGAACCGCAGGCTCATTTTCCGATCGCATCATTAATCAAGCAGCCTCTGTGCGGGGCCGCTGTTAAATTGTATAATGTCATTGGAGTGATGTAGTGGCGGTCGGCGAGGCTGCCGTCGCTGGGGAAAAAAGAATGGTATGGAAAATTTTGTTACACAATGCACGCCCCGCTATCATTCATTGTCAGGTAATATGTAGTGGGATATATATATATATATATATATATATATATATATATATGAAATGGAAAAAAGAATGGTATGGAAAATTTTGTTACACAATGCACGCCCCGCTATCATTCATTGTCAGGTAATATGTAGTGGGATATATATATATATATATATATATATATATATATATATATATATGAAAGATATATATATATATATATATATATATATATATATATATATATATATATATATATTATATATATATATATATATATATATATATATATATATATAATATATATATATATAATATATATAATATATATATAATATGTATAATATATATATATATATATATATATATATATATATCATAGTGGGATATATATATATATATATATATATATATATATATATATATATATATATATATATATATATATATATATATATATATATATATTATTAAATATGACCGAAAAAGTAAGATTAATAATTCTAACACGAATTTTCTCAATTTTCCTTATGTTTGTTTTTACTGATGACGGTAAATGAAAAATCAATTCTCCAAAATTCATTCTTTATTTCTTAGTCTGACGCGACACTTGAGCGCGTTTCGTAAAACTTATTACATTTTCAAAGACTTTAGTTACACACACTGAACAGAGTTTAAACAGCTTTTCTTTTTTATACCTGCATTTGGGTGAGGTGACATGTTACAATGGTTTGGGGTGAGGTGAGAACAAACACAGAACACGAAACAATGGGTATAAGCTAAAGGGAAGAATAGATCTGTAACTGCAGATCTTACTTTCTAATCTTACTTTTTCGGTCATATTTAATAACATATGTCTACAGGAAAGACTGCTACCAAAATATACTAATATATATATATATATACCTTAAGTACTTTCGTATATTAATACATCTTCAGAAGGAGTGATTTAACAGATCGAGAACGGGACATAAATAGGCAAGAGAGAATGGTTGAGTGAGGTGAGGTACAATACGTGGATATATATATATATATATATATATATATATATATATATATATATATATATATATATATATATATATATATATATATATATATATATATATATTAGGCTGCCACTTTCTTTTGACGTTTGTGATTTGTCTGCCCTCGTGGGAACACATTTTTTCCTAAACGATGTGACTTCTGAAAATGTGAGAGTAGAGATGAATATATTTTTAATATCTCGTAATAAAAATTTAGATTAGTGGACGCTGTCCGTGAGAGTTAATTTCCATGACGTGAGATTTTCGTTATTAATAATGAGTAAAAAATCTAGAAATTTAAAAATTGAGGAAAGATATGTGATATATAGAGTTTTGTAATGTGAAATCTACTTTCCTGAAATATATTTGGTTGTCAACGATGTAGAGAAACACTCGAGTGAGGAATCACTAATGCTTGGGGAAGGGGTCACAAATGCTTGGGTTAGGGATTAAACGCTTGGTTAAGGGCCTGACAGCACTTCAAATTCGTAGTCCTGAGGTTCCGGGTTCGATCCCCGGTGGAGGCGGAAACAAATGTGCAAAGTTTCTTTCACCCTGATGCCCCTGTTACCTAGCAGTAAATAGGTACCTGGGAGTTAGACAGCTTCTACAGGCTGCTTCCTGGGGGGGGGGGAGGTACAAAAAGGAGGCCTTGTCGAGGACCGGGCCGTGGGAACGCTAAGCCCCGAAATCATCTCAAGATAACCCCAAGAGATAGGGGACACTAACACTACGGGGAATCACTAATACTCAGGTGAGGGTCACTAGTGCTCGGGTGAGGGGGTCACAAACGGTCGGTTGAACGTCACTACAGCTTGGTTTAGGGTCACTAATGGTTGAGTGAAGGTCACTAACGCTCGGGTGAGGTTACCTTAAACAATAGCAATCCTCTCATAAATCATCTGTATGAGATCGTTTTGAAAAAGCAATCCCAATCCTTAGGTTACAGTTTGCTCTCGTTATACTTTTTAGTAGATAAGACAGTGTGTGTGTATTATTAAACATCACCGATGATTATATCCAAAGTTATTTCCAAAGGAAAGAACTTTGGATAACTTTCCTTTGGAAAGGACAAAGGAACTTTCCAAAGTTCATTTTACAATGTAATTGCGCTTAACATGTTTCGATCAAGTATGTGTTTCGTTAAAGGTCACATCTTCTAATGCAGAAAGGAAATGGAAATAAATTAGCAGAAGAAATGATATATATTCTATGTAGGATGAGTTGAGGTGTTACCTAATCGATATCGGGTGACCAAGCGAGGCGTGAGCTGGAAATTCTGTAGTAGAAAGAACCTACGTGTAAGTTGGTTATTTAAATAGCTCAGTTCCCCATGATGTGTTAGTTGGTTAAAAATATATGAATACTTGGTGTAGTGTGCTTCAGCTATGTCTAATCTTCTAATGTTGTTATATCTATCGATTACTTCGATGTTTGTGACCATTAACTACCTACCAGACTCTCAGTCAGCTATCAATATCCACCTTAAACTTAAATACGTCCCACTATTCTCAAGAGGGTTCGCACCACACCTATTCCAGCCGACATCGCCTGGGTATTGAATGCATGTTCACCCCTTGTGTATCACCACTATTGTGTGGGTCAGGTTACCGGCCGCGCCTGAAGGACCACTACCGCGCACACAAGGTCGCCCTCTGGAACTGGCTTATCCCGGAACTGGAGGAAGCCGGCTCCAAGTACCCGGACTCCGACGCAGAGGCCTGGCATGCCTCTGAGGACCCAAAACACTTTATTGGCCCCGTCAGACCCCTGGACCCCTTCAGGTAAGTCCGCGTTGGACTGTCAAATCTTTCTGCACCAATGTTCTGATACAAAGTTATATGCGTAGATTTCATCGCAAGTTCCAAGTTTTGATGTCACAGTAAATGGAAGGTACATAGCTGAGACACTCAGCTATGTATCTTTGAATAAATATTATAGATATGTGTAATATATTGTCGCGCTGAGCGTGTTTGTTACCTACAGGTTCCTCCATACTACACACGTGACGTCGACGTCGGCCGCGCCAGCACTACCCACGCCCAGCGACGAATATCTGCCGCCTAACGTCAGCGCCGCCCACGGCAGCGTCACCCGTCCCGTCAATGTCTCGTCAGAAGTGGCACCGACTGGACAGTTACTCGACTACACCACCGCTCTCACCCTCACCGTGGCCATCGGCCTCTCCCTCCTGGTCCTCAATGCTATACTCTTCGCAGCGCTCATCTACAAACGGGACAGAAACGCCATGGGACCAAAAATTAAATACGACAGTGCATCAGCGCAGCCTTTGTGCACAGTAGATAGTGGGATGCGTTCTGTGTCCACTCATGAGGCTCTGTCTTCTCCCGTCAAGGACAACAAGTCGGCGTGCAATGTTGACCTGCAGTGCACAGAGCTGCACACCTTCCCCACGCCACCTGACATCGGTGACCGCAACACCGAGGTCACCTTTCACACCAGCAATTCGATGCACTCGTTACTATCCCAGCCGACCAGTCAGTTCATTCCGCCTCCGCCGCTCCTCGCTACGACGCCGCCCACCCCACCCGTAGCTGGCCAGCACGGCGAGGGCGGCCTCGAGTCCGGAGCGTGTGGGGGACCCAGGTGCTACTCGGACGTCAGTAATGGCCAGTACGCAGACGTCGGAGGGGGACAGTATCCTCCTGACGTAGGCCAGTACCCCTCGGAGATCAAAAGCGGACACTATCCAGAGATCAATCTCGAACAATACAGGAGTTCCGGTGGAGGCCAGTGTGTAGAGCCCAGCATCGCCGTGTACCCCACCACGTCCAGCAGTTCGTGTCCCTCCTACCAGCCCCAGCACGCCCAGTACTGCTCCCACTACTCCGCAAGCGTCAGCCAGTACTCCTCCTCCACCGACCAATACTCCATTTCAGGGAGTCAATTTTCCAGTCCAGGAGCTCCGTGTGGGACCTCAACGTGTCAGTTCTCGGAGCCCGGGGTGCAGTGCCTCCCACAGTCGTCCTACAGCGACGACGGCCAGGACCTGATGGCTCCCAGGACTATCCGCAGTGCAACACTGCAGAGGGGCTCATCGTCCTCTTCGTCCTCGTCGTCTAGGAAGCCTCAGCCACCACCTCGCGGCTCCACGCTGCCCTCCTACGCTACTCTTCCTAGACACAGCTCAAAGGACTCACTTTCTCACATTAATGCATAATGTCATTCCACACACAAGACCACTAAGCTAAGGACGTCTAATTTGTTAATTAAGAGATAATAATTTTAACGCTCAAGTACGACTGAAAACGGGTGACTTCAATTGTACACATTGGGGGATCTTTCACCCCAAAGTATAGCGCTAGACTATGCTATCCGGACGACTAGTCAATTGAGTGGAATGTATTGATGAACTTAGGGTGGGGCTTCACAGCTGCTGTAGAAATTGTAGTGAGACGGTGAATACTGACAGCAGTGAACAGTGACACTGGCTAGACAGCGCCACTCTCCTTATGTGCAGTGTACAGACAACTATGATTTTAATCACCTATTCTTATATCAGCCGTGCGTGTGTGGGTATATGTGTGTGTGTGTGCGTACCGTTCAGTTCCCCATCACATAGGTCTCACCTATACGCTACGAGTTACCAAACATCACCGTGTTAAGAGTACGTGTCAAGGGCTGGAAGTAGGTCTTCCTACTTCCAAGACTGCACTGTATTTATCTCCTAATACCAATATGGGCAATATTTATTTAAATATTTTTTATGCTTATTGATACGAAAGTCATTATTGGCACTTTTTGGGTGGTATATAATTCATAGATTTAACCTGTTAATAATTTTCTCTTACGTGTTGAGTGTTATAAAACAATCTAGCAAAAAATATAGAACATTTTTCTACATCTCGAAGCTCAGTATTCGTTCTCAGTTGTTTTACTTGTCAGTGGAAGAACGAATACTGTGATAATTTAGTGCACATTAGGTTGGCTTTTTATCATTCATTTGATTTTATGAATCATCCTATTGTCACAATTAGTGTCTGGGTTGATTATGGTGGTCTGTCACCTGACTGGCTAGTTATGTAGCCTGTCACGTACCTCTGATCTAGTTATGGCGGACTGTCATATGTCGTCTCTGGTATAGTTATGGCGGACTGTCATATGTCGTCTCAGGTATAGCTATGGTGGACTGTCTGTCATGTCGTCTCAGGTATAGTTATGGCGGACTGACATATGTTGTCTCTGTATAGCTATGGTGGACTGTCATATGTTGTCTCTGGTATAGTTATGGCGGATTGTCATATGTTGTCACTGGTATAGCTATGGTGACCTGTCATATGTCATCTCTGGTATAGTTATGGTGGACTGTCATATGTCGTCTCTGGTATAGCTATGGTGGCCTGTCATATGTCATCTCTGGTATAGTTATGGTGGACTGTCATATTCGCCTCTGGTATAGTTATGGTGGACTGTCATATGTCGTCTCTGGGGTAGCCATGGTGGCCTGCCACAGACCTCTGGGTTACAATACTGGTCTGCTAATAGCTGATAGCTTCAGTCACATCGCAAAAATCTATATTACGGCTACAAGGTTCAAAAGAAAAAGGCATGTTGTGTGACAGTGAGGTATTTGAGTGCTCAGTGCAGGTCTTTAAACTGAACAAGAGCATGTGCATTTATGGAAATATTATTTAATATTGTATATTCATTTTTTACTGGTGTTATTTACTTTTGTTATTGGAACCATAATTGGTAAACATGGTAATTATTATCACCGGTGTTATTATTATTGTTTTTATTGTTATTTAATATATACTACTACTGCTAATAATAATAATGCATAATGAAATTGCATTACTGTGATGTATCATTAAATAAGTAGGAGCCACGAGCAGGATTCGAACCTGCACACATCTAATCCCAAGCACACGCCTTAATTCACAGACCCGAGACATGCTCAAAGCAATGCAATTTGGGCTTCAACTGAATCCTCTAGGGGTCCTGAGGCTTCTGCTAAAGCCAAGTTAGGGTTTCACAAATTGCCAGCATGCATTCTGGCTGGTTGTTTAAGCAGTGTGCCTGGGAGTACCCAGGTTCGAATCCTCGTGGCTCCGACTGATTGTATCAGTAATGATGATAATATAAATTATTTTATATTTTTCTTATCTTATTAGTATTATTTTTCTTAATAATAGCATTTAACTAACAATTAAAGCAATAACAATAACACCGGTGATAATAACTACCATTTTTTAACAGTTATGGTTTTCTTTGCGCACTGTCATTTTATTATTTTGAAGCGTTTGAAAATTTACTATTATTATTATTATTAGTATTATTAAACCGTTGTTTTTGTTTTTAATCTTGAATATATAAGAGTTCAGTAACAAAGGTATTTAGCAGGCAAGAAGACTATGTTAACCCATTTTCATTTAAGAATATAAATTGGAAAAAAATATATACTTCATAATCATTGAAACTGGCATAACTAAATGAAAAAGAAAAACAGAGAATATCCTAACATAAAATCTTAATAAAATGCCATGGGCCTACACCATAGCCAGTTGATCCCACCTGTTTCAGGCGTATCCTACAAGATGCTTGAAGAACAGCCCTATAGTTACTAGACCGTGACTTCATACGAATTAGTTTGCATGAGTGTCTTCTCTAATTCCAGGTTTGTGTATAGCTTCTCCATACTTCCTCGAGCGCCTCTCTAGTGTTTCATCCATATTGTAAGTCTCATACACGTGAACTTTGGTTTGACATCTTGCCTGATAGCAAGGTTGTCTCATTTTGTTCAAACCAGTGAGAATACTTTGAGTGTTAATGTCTTCGTGTGCATTTTTATTTGATAATAATAATTATATATAATATATATATATAATCTATATATATATATATTATATATATATATAGATATATATATATATGATATATCGTGTCTAATAGCCAGAACCGCACAACGTAGCCTAATATACGAGGTCCAACATGCATAACAGGCCGGATGGTTTTCGTTATTTTCAAATATTTCTGTCCAGATTTGCTCATGTCTAACAATACTAATCTATTATATTAGGAACATAAATTATTGACCTAGTTATATTAAGTTATTTAGCTTAAGATAGGTTGGGATAGATTAGGTTAGGAGGTTATGTTAGATTTGTTCAAATTTCTATGTTAGTTTTGACTCAAACCATATAAATTACAATCCTATTTAATACAATGAACATTTTTATACATTTCATAAGAAAACATTTAGAAACAAATTAAATATTTCACGAAAATTCGCTCTTAGGCAACTCTGGCTATTAAGTACGACATTATATATATATATATATATATATATATTATATATATATATATATATATATATATATATCACTAAGAACTCTTAAAAATTTGACCCGGCCAGGATTCGAACCCATGCCGTCCAGGATCACCGCGTAAACGTACACATACCATGACCACCGCACCAATGATCGTCTAGACGATCATTGGTGCGGTGCGGTGGTCACGGTACTGTGTACGTTTAGGGGTGATCCTGGACGGCATGGGTTCGAATCCTGGCCGGGTCAAATAAGAGTTCTTAGTGATATATGGCTTGCGCGTTCATGCAGCTTTCTCATATATATATATATATATATATATATATATATATATATATATATATATATATATATATATACGGTATACATACATTTGAATGTATGTGTGGGTGTGTATGTATTTATGTATGTATAGGGATGTATGTATGTAAATACAAAGATACATGAATAGCGGAATATGATTGGTCACATGACAGTTG
>WNGS01005680.1:3563504-3585957 GCA_020271785.1 Procambarus virginalis
TTTTTGGCTTGTCGATATCTATAGATGTTACAGACACAGGCAGTGACACCGCTGTGATTATTTATACAACAGTTTAAAATACTCATACGTCATAATTTGTTAAGCATCAATATTTATAAGTGTATATTAGTGAAGTTTTTTCGTCAATTTATTGAAGGTCGTAAAACAGTGATAAGGGTGAGTCCGAGAGAGAGGGGAGAGTGTGGCCGAGTGGAGAGTGTGGTCGAGGGGAGAGTGTGGTCGAGGGGAGAGTGTGGTCGAGGGGAGAGTTTGCCCGAGGGGAAGAGTGTGGTTGAGGGGAGAGTGTGGGAAATCTTCTTTTAAATCGAGTTCAGTGAATGACTCATTAATTTAGTGCCAGTAACTGAGGACAAAATTATCTTACTAAACCGGAATCTGAAAAAGGTTTTATCCCGAAAAAATTCACAAGCAATCCCGATTTCAGATCTCGAAGAAAAAGAAATTCGACTTTACATCATGTCATAATATGACTAACCGGAGGTAGCGATCTGGTGCCATTCATATTCTCTTCGGGACGAAAGACGATCTTCAAAAACTAAAAATTAATTTAGTGTACTCACCAAGTTGCATTTGATGATGCAATTGGGGATGAGCACATCTCTTGGGTCCCGCCTTTAAACTCTTAATCGAGTGTTGTGCGTGTGTGCGAGTTGGAACCTCAGCAGCATCAACAATGCCCGTCAAGGAACGCACAAAAACACGTCTTCTGTAGGTCAGGTGAAGGCCAGGTTGAAGATCACGTGAGGAACGTGCTGAGTGACCTTTATCTGGTTCACAAGCGAGAGGGGATGAAGATTTGATTACGCTCGCGCGGGGCTTGACAGGGCGCAAGGTTTTGGATGGGTTTCGGCAGGGTGTACAGGTGAGGGTGGCGCTTGACAGGGTGTGAGTTACGCATGGTGTGTGGGTTTGGTTTGGCAGGGTATGTGGGTTGACACCCTTTCCAGCGCAGCCTCTCGCCAACGTTGCCGTCCTTCAGCTCTTGCTTCCCTACAGCGCTGTCTTACTTAAGGTCTGCGTCCCTCAAGTGATATCTTCCTCCAGCACTGCTTCCTTCCACCACTGCCTCCCTCCCAAACTGCTTTCCTCCAACACTGCCTCCCTCCATTCAGTACTGCCTCCTCCCAGCATACACACACACACACGGCCTAGCGGAGAGCGCTTTGGGGTTAAATGTCGGGTTCAATTCCCGGTCGAGGCAGAAACAGCCGGGCAGAATGAATAGGCCTAAGTTAAATGCATTAAGAAATATAGGTTATAACTCCTAACCCCTACCCACAACTGGTAGCTGAGCGGACAGCGCGCAGGACTTGTAATTATGTAGCCCGGGTTCGATTCCCGGACCAGGCAGAAACAAATGGGCAAAGTTTCTTTCACCCTGATTGTCTGTTACCTAGCAGTAAATAGGTACCTGGGAGTTAGACAGCTGTTACAGAGCTGATTCCTGGGTGTGTGTAGGGAGGGTGGGGGGAAATAGTACTTAGTAACAGATGATTGACAGTTGAGAGGCGGGCCGTAAGAGCAGATCTCAACCCCCGCAAGCACAACTAGCTAATACAACGATTTTTACAACGTCCTAAATAAAATCGGGGATGTGATTTCCGCAGAGTTTACCATGAGCTATCATGTTACTGGAAAATATGAGCTGAATTCATTTGGATTAAAGTGATGAAAATACGGGGGAGGGAAGGTGGTTATGATGATATACATAGTATATACTGTGAAGATAGTTTGTAGTGATGATGTAAGATCAGGGGACAAGGATGTGTATGATGGGAGAAGATAGAGATATAGATAAGATAAAAAGAGTGAAATAGAGATAGATACAGCGATATAGTGATAGATAGCTAGAGAGAAATATAGATACACAGAACGCGTAAGTATCCACTAGGAAAATGAAACGAAAGTTTCGAACGTTTTTGTGTTTCCTCGATGATCTGTTGAAACACGAAACGTTCGGAACTTTCGTTTCATTTTCCTAGTGGTTACTTACGCATTACCATATCACGTGTTTTTTGTGATTATTCTGCATACACACATATGTATATATATATATATATATATATATATATATATATATATATATATATATATATATATATATATATATATATATAGGCCTATCACCTCAACCACCATCCCCAAAGCCCACAGGCAATCCAGCTGGGATGGCCCCATTGTAGACAAAGTTGCTGCAGAGTGCCTGGGTGCTGCATCAACACAGCACGACATTGCTCGCCTCACAGCAGTAGCAGCCCCTCATGCAGGGGATTTCCTGTTAGCAACCCCAATGTCGGCAACTGGCACGCGTCTCACACCACACGCCCTCCGAATTGCTGTGGCCCTCCGCCTTGCTGCCCCAATCCACACCAGATATAGGTGTATTTGCGGCGAGGTGGTGGCTGACAGGTACGGCCACCATGGCCTACTCTGCCAAAGCACGGAAGGATGGCACTCGAGGCACAGTGAAGTTAACATCATCAAGAGGAGCCTCACCACAGCTGGATGCCCAGCTGAGAGAGAGCCTCGTTACCTAACGCCCCGTAACTCTGATGCTCTTATTGGTCGCCCGGATGGTATCACAGTGAACCCCTGGAAGAATGGCAAGCAGTTGGTATGGGACTACACGTGCGTATCAACCCTGGCTAACACCTACATTGAACTCAGTGTTGCACAACCAGGTGGCGCTGCCACCCACAGGGAAGCAGCCAAATCCCGTAAGTATAGAGAACTTGATCACCACTACAATTTTGTCCCCATTGCTTCTGAGACACTCGGCGCCTGGGATAAAAGTGCTACCAGTTTTTTGAAGGAACTGGGTTCTAGGCTCATTGAAACAACAAGGGACCCTAGAGCTGCCAGCTTTCTTTTCCAGCGCCTCAGCGTGGCGATACAGAGGGGAAATGCGCACTGCATCCAGGGTTCCTGCCCGCCATCTGAGGAGCTGGAGGAACTCGACAACCTATGATAACCATCTTTGTAACCTATATGTAACTCCTTTTTTGTAACACAGTTCAAATAAAGCAAATATATATGTGTACTACAAAAGAATGGGGGTGGTAGGAGAGGAAAATTTAGTGTTCAGTGAGAAACCACAAGGTCTCCTCTGAATACGTTTTATTTTCTTCTCCGAGGCTATGGGTCCCCACCATTGGCACCTAGAGGTGGTCCCTCACAAACTTTTATATATATATATTNATTTGTATAAAATCTCATCGAAGATTCTAACCTTATAATTTTGAATACGAGGGTTCCATGCCATGTCTTCACAGTATACTTTCAGCTGTACATCCACTGTGGGCAATGTTGTGGATACCTCCTTGTCTTGTGTGCGAGTGAGTGAATGAGTGACTGAGTGACTGAGTGTGTGTGTGTGTGTGTGTGTGTGTGTGTGTGTGTGTGTGTGTGTGTGTGTGTGTGTGTGTGTGTGTGTGTGTGTGTGTGTGTGTGTACTCACCTAGCTGTGCTTGCGGAGGTTGAGCTCTGGCTCTTTGGTCCCGCCTCTCAACTGTCAATCAACTAATGTACAGGATCCTGAGCCTACTGGACTCTATCATATCTACACTTGAAGCTGTGTATGGAGTCAGAATCCACACACACACACACACACACACACACACACACACACACACACACACACACACACACACACCACCCACACACACACACACACACACACACACCCAAGTCCTATTAAGAAAGTTTTGGTTGATGCTGCCAGAGGCGGCTAGTGTATTGTGCACCCCATACTAATTCTGTGAGCGGAAGCATAAAAGAATACAGAGCACAAAAGGTCTTAATCGGACCTCACTGCAGAGTTTCACATTAACAATTTCATCTAACATACACATTAAATAATTATACTGACTAGTTACAAACTTTAGATTTGCAACAATATGTTTTACAATAAATTATTATGCATTGAAGATAGGTTATTTGTTCTTTAAATAATTTATATATGGGAAATTATCGGATCACAGAAGAGTTGCTGTTTATTATTATTAGTTTTCATACTATTCAGCTTATACATTAGGCTCATATGTTATTTATCTAATAGAAACAAAATATGGATACAGTGCAAGGATTTTAGATACTTTAACATGTAATAATTTGCCATTACATGCACCTCGAGTGCAGATCCAGTTCTATATTGTTCAATCCTTAAACAATCTACAATGTACTGCCGTAGCAGTCGAGCGTATCCATGTCTCCAGTCATACACTTTACTCTTCACTTCATCTAGATCCCCATACAAGCCAAACTGATACTTGTAGCAGAGTCGTATTCGAGCTGCGACAATGTCTGTCAGTCTACTGACTTTATTACTTGCCCCAGACCAGACGCCACACCAGACCAATGAGATAACCTACTTCTTTGAGTAGTCAAATTTTCAAGAAACTCCTCCGACTGAGTACTGCAATCCATCTCCCTGAGAGAAACCGGATCATCACGCCCTTCGCGTGAAAGATTAGGGTTATAAGTTTTTGCTCAGCACCTCAGCGATTACCAATTGTTCTATGACGAAAAAGTTGAAAATCAGCTGATCTCCCCCGCTCAAACAAGTTGATTAAGAAAGTTGATACTCGGAGAAACAGCCGAGACTTGTGGTGGTGGAGGGAGGGAAGGTGTGAGGGTAGGAAAAGAGAGGAATTTTGAAGGAGTGGTTAGAGTTAGAAGTCTGAGCCTAGTTTTGATGGAGTTCAAGGAATTGGATCCGGCAAGGAGTTTGTGTGAATGGTTAAGGTGAAAGAGCATTGTGTGGTTGAAGGAGTTTTGAGAACGTGATTTGCATAAGGTAAGGTAATTATACGGAGTTTGGATATGAAGGAAGGGTTTGAGAAAACTGAGTTTAACTATTAAAAGATTGAAATATGAGAGTAGAAAAAAGAAGTATCGCCAGAAAAATATGAAGAGGAAATGAAGAACTGGAAGCAAGAGAGCTGAGCGAGAGAAGGCGAGAATGTATAAGATATAGAAAGAAGATTCGATGACAGTAAAGATGAGAGTAACACCTCCCAAGGAATATGACAGGGAAATATAGAAAACGAATTTCTTTGAATTCAAAAACGTCAGAGTCTCCGACAACTTTACATGGATGGATTTTTGAAGATTTTATGATTTACGACGGATTGGGAAAACTTTAGAACTTGTGCAGCTCCTAAATTGGTGAAGAGCAAAGTTCAAACCTCTTTCCTTCCCGCCTCCCAATTGCCTGATAGCTCCTCCCAAGTGTGTCTAGGACCCTCTCAGAAGCGTTCGCGACAATCTCAGCATCAGCTTCTATAACCATTTCAGTAGCTTCTAAGATCTCAATAAGACTTTCAATACCCTCTACTACTCTTAGTAGCGTGTTTGACTCCTTTCAGTGGCATCATGACCCTTTTCAAAAGCTCAGTAGCTTCTGCGACCTTTTCATTAGCCTCTCAGACCTTAATAAGTTCTTAATAACCTCTACGACCCTCTTAGTAGTGTGTTTGATCCTTTCAGTAACATCAATAAGACCCGCTCAGTATCTTAGGACGTACTAGTAAGGGGTTATTAGGCTGATGGTAATATTGATAAAATACTAGTTGTAAATGGTGCTAGGATTGCTATTGGAGGGCTCAAGAATTACTAAGACGGGCTCAAATATTACCGAGAGAATCTTACACAATATCTGGGGGGAGGAGGGGGATGGGAATACCATATATTCTCCACGATAACTCTTCATACGCCACCAGTCTCCTCTCACATTCCACTATAACTCTTCATCTTCCAAAAGTACCCGGTTATCCTCATCCATTTCTCCTCATCCTCAACTAATACTCTCTCTCACAGTCCCCTCATATCACATCATCCGTCACTATAACTTTTCATCTCCTTCTCAGAGATTTTAGTCTCCCTCTCTGAAGTCTTCATGTAGGTCTAATTAACATTCTCGCTTATGTGACTTATGTGTTGAGTTGACTTATGTGAGTAAACTATTACTTTGCATGTCTGTATACCACACACCAGCCACACGAAATTGTGTCGTAAATATTTTTATTCACGAATAAAATTTACTACATTAAAACAATGGAGAGATATATATTTCAGCAGAGGAAGAAGAGCATGATGCATACAAAAAATATATTTATTATTATCATGTATGTATATAAAGCAATTTACAACATATCCTCACACCTATCTTATCACAATGAAAATCACAACAGGTACGACAGATTATCTGGGAAATGTAATTCTTCAATACATTTTTGTGTGTATTGATGAAGAATCTTAAATTATTTTCTTATAATTTTTAAAATAAGTCTTACAATACCTAAGCCTCTCCGATAACAAAAATTAGGGGATAAAAACCTCATAAAAAATTACATCGGCGGAAGGTCTATTGGCCCATACGAGGCAGCTCCAATTTATATCTACCTAAACTCAGTCATATATATATGTTTAACCTACGGCTGACACAATCAAGCGATCCCTCTTTTATTACATCACCAAGCAAATTGTCTAAATCTACACCCCTATTTTCAAACCAATTTATATATCCAGTTTATACCCAGAACTTTATTAAATCTAAACTTATCCAATTTCTTACCATTGTTTCGTGTTCTATTTTGTGTTTATTTATATAAAACCTCAGTAATGTCTTCTTTGTTATAGGAGACCTTACAGTGTTCTGAGGGAAGGGAACTATGAGGAGAAAGCATTAAGCCACTACGACTATATAGCACTTGGAAGGGGTCAGGATAAGGATTTGGAATGGGACGGAGGGAAGAAATGGTCCCTAACCACTTGGATGGTTGGGAATTGAACGCCGATCTGCATAAACCGAGACCGTCGCTCTACTGTCCAGCCCAAGTGGTTGGGCAAATAGCAGCTGTGTCCACTCCTGGTGAATAACAGTAGCCTCAATACATGGTGAATAACAGCTATTCTGAGGGAACAAAAGCACTTACGGATGAGAGCTGCAGCGCAGAGTTACGCTGGGTGTCATACATCTTGCGCTTTTATGCAGAATTTGCCAATTACTCTAAGTTGTGGGGGATTCTTTCTTAAATAAGGCGACACTTAAATTAGATTGTTCTATAATGTTGTTTAAACTAATCTCCTCAAAATCAAATTATATTGTGTAATTGATGATAAATTACACAAAGTAAATTAAGCAAACCTAACCTGATTTGGGTTTAAGAAGATACGTAAATAAGGTCTAAGATTCGTAAATGCCTGAGTGAAAGGTATCTGGAATAGTTGAATGTATTTTTGGCTAACATTTATAATATGACGAGAAGTAATGTACATCTGATCATCCACACCTGCGGGTGTGGATGACTGCTGGAGTGTGGTAGTGCATGTTCATCCTTCATACTAATTATTGTGAAAGATAAAATAAATGGAGGTGATATTTAAATTATTTTAATAAATAATGTCGCTAACGTTGTTTGATAATATTTACTACATATTTTCTCAGAAGTGATTCCTCCCCGGCGTTTAAAAGTGGAAAACGGTGTAGTAATGATAATGTGTGATTTTAGGCAGAGATAAATTATGAAATATAAAAATTTGCACTTACTGATAGTTACAATTTGAATTATTGTAA
This sequence comes from Procambarus virginalis, assembly GCA_020271785.1. Taxonomy (NCBI): domain Eukaryota; kingdom Metazoa; phylum Arthropoda; class Malacostraca; order Decapoda; family Cambaridae; genus Procambarus; species Procambarus virginalis. Next base: position 3,571,102 of record WNGS01005680.1, read on the forward strand.
GTGAAATGTTATCTTCAATATATGTGTATGAAATTGTTTTATGAAAACAGGAATTAACCCCTTCCCATCTTCTTCAGGTTATGGTGTAGACGTGACACTCCAGGAGACGACTAGGGCGCCTGCAGCCTCCTAAGCAGGAAAGCATCAATACTTGCACAAGCACACGCAGGAGTCTGCCTGCAAGGCAGTTTTAGCCATGTCTCTCAATACTAGCGACTCTCGAATCACATGGCCAATGGCCTTAGTGCCCACCGCCGGTGACGCAATGATGGACGCTCCTCTGGGCATGTTTACAAGTCACAGAAGGGTGCGAGGGTGAGAACGAGGTTTATGAGCGGTGTAAAAAGCGTAGGAGCCCTCAGAGGTTTACGAGCGACCCGAGAGTGAGGATGAGAGCATAAGACCCAGGGGGGAGAGGTGCCCGATCAGGCATGATCTACAAAATTGGAACGATGGACCCGAGACTGAGTGTCTGTCCGTCCATCCAGTCCCCCTTTCACGCCTTGGACGTCGTGTGGGCGTGACTAGGGCGTGGGCTACAACAAGAATGAGCCTGGCTTGGGTGGTTTGGGCGGTGGTGGTTAGCGCAGTGGTGAGTGGTGGACAACCTGACCAGGTTCTGAGTCGCCTGGTATCAACCAAATATGGCAAGATACAGGGTTTCATCCGTCACCACGCGAGACACCAACTCCAACCCGTCGAGGTCTTCCTCGGAGTACCTTATGCTTCTCCGCCCATGGGAGATGGTCGCTTCACACCCACTAGCAGCCCACTGCCCTGGGACGGGGTGAAGCGATGTACCGAGCTCCCGCCCGTCTGCCCGCAATCGTTGGTCAACACAGAAGACGGAGAGCTGCCTCCCGCACGCGCCTCTCAGCTGGCTTCCTTCAGACTCCTGCTGCAGCATCAGAGCGAGGATTGTCTCTACCTCAACATCTACAGCCCGCATGACGGTAAGCAACCACCAACTTTTCTTACGGACGCCATTCTAGCCAGGGTTAGATTAATACATAAAACAAACTGCTCACGTAACTGGGGTCTAGAGACAAGAGTGTAGACCATTTCGGAATATTTTTCACTTCATTTTCTAAATAAGGAGACTATAGGAAGTGTTTGCCTAGACCCTACTACAATGTTAATTTGGCCCTGAAGTTATCTCTTTTTCTTGCTGTCAACATATCTAATATAAAACTCTATCCATTTGTCTGTTTTTCATTCTGGAACTACATAAAAAATCACAAAGCAGGCACCCTGATCGTATATCATTGAAGTAAACAAAGTTTTAACCCGTACTTCTAAATTAAGAACATAAATGTAGTTAGATCACCAGTCAGACTTGGAGTAATAGGCATACACAAAGCAAGAGAGTTAGCACCACCACCATTCTTATCGTCGTCCATTGCTTCCAGCAAATTAGTAGACAAGAATCTACCAGCGCAGCTGAGAGATTCGGCAGTGGCTCTCGATCTGAATTTCATCGAAGGAACCAGCCAGTGTGATACTCTTGCAAGGCTTTTACCCGGACCATCATCCCCAGAGGATCACAGGCGGGCTCATTAGGATAGTTCTATAATTGAAAATATTACCTCAGCGATGCTGTCTGAGGAGTTTATACCCTCTCTCCTAAAGGTAAAGCACCTCATGCTGGATATTTTTTATTTGCCATACCCGAATCCGTCCTGGGAACTCTCCTTAATCACGATGCTCAGGCGCATCCGCCAAAGGCACTGGGAGAACAATAAGTCATAATGGTTTGATACGTCGTGTGTAATAGCAAAAGATTACAAGACTGGAAGAGGTTAATAATTTCATCAAAAAGAGATCTTGCCACAGACCTTATGAGCACCACGTCTCTACAGACCCAACGACACTTATAATGTTAAAGAGACTTAAAAGGAAATTGATTCTTGTGAAATATAGACAAACAGGAATTTTTTTAATCCATAATAAATTTAGATTTTTATTTAATTATTACTTTGAACTGTTGCGTATATTTGCTTTGGTATGAAAGTACAGATATAAATTTTGTCTGAAACTTGTCCAATTCACCAAGGGGAATTATTTTTTAACACAGTTTAATCTATGTATTATTATTGAACATCAAGAATTACCAATATCACCAACTTAAGTTATCTTCTGGGTGGCGTCCTTCCCTCTCTACGACTTGATAGTTACTGAAACACCTCCACATTGGGTTGATTGGTAATAATAATTACACAGTTAACAATCGTTTTTGGTTTTGCATTTTGTTTCTGCAGAAATCGATTAAACAATATAATTTTTAAAAACTATATGCACTACCGATGTAATAATAGTTTCTTGGCTGTTTGCACCTTATTATCACTGAATCTTGCAATAACCTCATGTTATTGTGACTTTGAGAAGGTATACAAAGTTAAACATATGTGGCGGTTAAAATAGGGTGAAAACAGTTTGATAAAATAAGAATTAAAAAATATTGGAGTAAATGTGTGTGTGGTCGAGAAGTAAAACATTAATTGTAGAAAAAAGTTAAAATGAGAAGAATATTATTTACTGTGTCGTGGATAACCATCTGTACACAAAGATAGGCAATTCCTCCAAGGAAACAAAACAAATGAATCAGCTGGAGACATTTGAGCTGCATTATATTCTACACAATATCCAGTCCGACTTTATCCGCCGGGCTTTCTGTGAAACCAATTCCAGCATCAAAGCAGCATTATCCATCAACTTTAAACGGTTGCCACATACTGTGGTCTGTTTAAGCTCCGTTGGCTGTCGGATCAATACCAAATGAGACTGGTTGTACTATTCAGCTAAAGAATATGACATACATATCACCAAATGTCGTGTCTCCAATCGAGCAGGCATGAAACCTGATTGAGAGAGCAACTAAGATGTCAGGATTTTATATGGAGAAATAAAAAGCTTATTAGGGGGAAGAACATGAAGACAGAGTGAAGAAACTGCGGCAAACGACTGGGTTTGTCGGGAAACGCCGGCCGACCCAACGAGAGCGAGGCCGTCGTTGCACCGACCAATTTATGTCCCTGTCTCTTGTTATCATCTTAGAGATTTGCTTCGGGTACTTGGTCTTAGCATCCGAGTAAAGACGGTGAAAGCCATTGTGTCAAGCACAGCAACAAGCTATGAGATTCTGAAAAATAGAGGCGGATTGTAGGAGGCCAAACACACAGGCAATAACTTGAAATTCAACAAAGAGGTCGTCTTCCGGAGAGCTCCGTATTCACGCTCCCTCGGAAAGGAGCTGAGAAAATACAAAGATCAAACTATTTCCAACATCTCCCGAAGTTGGTGCTCTGAGAAACGCATACTGAAAATACTTTACAAACTCACTTTACTGGACATTTGTTTTATAATCACCAAGTGCATAAATATATCCATGAAGTGTTGACTCGGTCAGATAATTTTTTACCAATAATATGATATGTATAGAGTAACAGTTGAAAAGAAGCAACTTATATAATGAGAATATCTAGAAAAATTGTATGAATTTCGTTTACAATATTTCACATATTACACATAGATAATTTAATATATTTCACATAATTTTTTTCACATATTTCACATAGATTAGTTTATGTAAATTTGTTCGTTATTCCGGTCCTGATTATTTTTGTTAATTTGGTAAAAAAAATCCCACATTAATAACTACTCAATACATACATTTTACCACGGTTGTCTTATGCACTGTAATCAGAGTAATATTTTTCCTACATAGCAAAATGCATTAATTTAACGAATATTATTTTTAAAGTTATTGACCAATATATATATATATATATCTGGCTTCCCATATGAATAACATCGATGAAAGTTTTATAAACAGAGAATTGCACGCTGCAATCATCAATGACTGACTGTGGCAGTCATTGATTGTCGTGGCAGTAACATTGGCATTGATTGTCCCCATTGTCGTGGCAGTAACTTTAATGTTATATCAGTAGTGTCTCACTGGTCTTATAGTGTTAATCTGGCATCATATTAAGAGTTTTCAGCCGTACTTTTAATTAAGGCCAGAAGCAAAACCTAACAGCGTGTCACTGTCCGAAAAAAAATCGAGGTTTTCCTTTTTTTGTAAAGTCGCGTAGATGCCTCCAAACTCACTCATCCCAGAGCCAGGATGAGTATTTTGTTTCACTGTCATTGATAAGTGTTACCATTATAATTATTTATATAAATATCTATATCATTATAATTATTATCTGAATTTTAATCGCAGAGAATAACTTACAATAACGCAGCTAAAAATATATAACCAGTGCACTTGGTTATACTTGGTTGTAACACAAACTTATACTATATGTTTGGGAGGAGTATATGGTACACGCTATCGCAGATATGACTACGGAGGAATAAATACCTTAAATCTTACAAAATCTTATTACTCATGACAAATTTATTTGGATGATACCTTTGTTCAGTGTTGTTTCCACTGACAAAACTGAGTTCGGTTATACTGAAGGGTGTTTTGAGCGATATCAAGATATATTACAACTACACGGAGTGTGAACAATTTTGATATACAAAAGTATACACTATTAATATACTACAAAATAACTACTTTAAAAAGATTTACGCACTTCAATAATTCATTAGGACTGAAAGGTACAGGAATTCAATGCTTTCAGAATCTGGTGTTCAGGGCTATTACAAGAGGGAAAGAAGGTGAGGACATGTCATTAAAATTCCATTATGCAAACGAAATTGAAAAAACAAATTCTGCGTCTGTTCTCATTGTTTCCGTTCGTGAGGAGAAAGGCGATATTGTAATTGTTTATTCTTCGAGGTTTGGTGAATTTAGCAGCCTGTGTTCAATTTGCCTCTTTAACCTATACCAAAGTTACGCTCGTGTTTTCTCTCTCTCTCTCTCTCTCCTTCGCTGTCTCCCTCCTTTCGCCTCCTTCTATCCCCAACCTTCCATTCTCTCATATCATATCTGTGAGGATTCGTGCATCGTTTTATCCTGCTATTTATCCCCTGGATGCATCACACACTCCTCACGCAGCTTCCACAATATGCGACATATCTCTCCAAACTTTTGCGAATATTACCGCTATTTCCCGCCTTCTGTCACCAGGCTACAGGAAATAAATTCAAGGCTATAAGATCTAAAACAAATGAAAAAGAAAGAAGAGAATTTTTGATGGCGGAAACTATTGTTTTACTTTCACTCTGAAGGATTGCCTGAGTTGTTTATTTGTCTATTTTTTGTATTTCCTTTGTTCGCTGGAAATAAGATCAGGCCGTTGATAACTCGATAACATTGTTAAAACGAAACAGAAAACGAAGTGCGTGTTTTGTGAAGCACTGTCAGGATTTTTTTTTTTACTAGGTGGGATACGAGATACAGGGTTACAAGGATGTGTGTATTTACTATTGATGCCTGCAGGATTGAGGTGTTAGCTCATGGACCCCGCCTTTCCTCGCCTTTCTAACGAAGTGACTCCCGACATATTTTCTTCTATCATATCTACAGCATATACTTCTCTCTAACACACATCCCTAGGATGTAGCCCATAACAGATGTCTCACTCTCATGTGATAGGTGAAAGGACGCATCAGGTGAAAGAAACTGAACCCGGGTTCTTAGGACTACGAGTCCGCGGACGCTGTCCACTCGGCCATCAGGTTCGTGTGTGTGTACCCACCTATTTGTGCTTGCAGGATCAAGCATTGACTCTTGGATCCCGCCTTTCTAACCATCGGTTGTTTACAGCAATGATTCCTGTCCCATTTCCCTATCATATCTAGTATTAAAATTATGAATAGAGTTTGCTTCCACAAACTGCTCCTTAAGTGCATTCTATTTTTCCACTACTCTCACGGTAGTGTGTGTGTGTGTGTGTGTGTGTGTGTGGTGTGTGTGTGTGTGTGTGTGTGTGTGTGTGTGTGTGTGTATATGTGTATGTGTGTGTGTGTGTGTGTACTCACCTATTTGTACTCATCTATTTGTGCTTGCAGGATCGAGCATTGACTCTTGGATCCTGCCTTTCCAGCATCGGTTGTTTACAGCAATGACTCCTGTCCCATTTCCCTATCATACCTAGTCTTAAAAGTATGAATAGTATTTGCTTCCACAACCTGTTCCCACAACCTGTGTGTGTGTGTGTGTGTGTGTGTGTGTGTGTGTGTGTGTGTGTGTGTGTGTGTGTGTGTGTGTGTGTGTGTGTTGTTATTGACTGTGACCGGATGGCAGATCAGTGATTCCAGCAATGCAACTTTTTACATTTCATATGTTCTTCACCTAGGAGGTGAAAACCAACAACAAATTTACACAACCAACTGTTTTTAATATTATTGAGCCAATGTTTGTTGCTAAAGGACGCGTTTTGCTGAATCTCTTTTTAACATATACGGAGTCAGAAGAAAACGAATTCAGATTATTGTTGTTGTTTTAGATTCAGCTGCTCGGAACAAAAAGTTCCAAGTATGGTGAGCTCGTAAATTCATAATAGTAGGTTCGCCATTATATATAACATGTAGAATATGATGAGGTGAGGCGTTACCAATTCTAGGGAGGTTGCAGGGCAGTCTTGCTCTGCATTCTCACAAGTTAGCAAGAACACTGGGTGCGTTGTGAGCTGGAAGGTCTGCGTGGTCTTGTAAATAGCAGTACGTGCCTATATCTGCAGGCTGACTATTGACAGTTGGATTCATGTTTTGTAAGGCATCGTGTAAGAGGTGACTTTCTTACCCATATTTTGAGATCGTTGGAAGCTGACAGTTACGAGTTTTTCAGGAAATATTTTGCAGCCAAGACATAATATATTTAGGACTCTTAGATCAAATATTTCTTTAAAAATAACTTTATGTCATCCCAGAGTGTAACTATTAAAAAATCCCATTAATTACGAAGGCATTATATATAATGCTAAATATTTTAAGTTAAATAATGGTCGTACGTTGCACCGTCATATCACATTTGGTTTATTATGTTCATGATGTCATAAATAATAAAAATTGGTTTGGTCATCATAATAAAACTGTATAATTGTCATATGTGTTGGGCTGAAATGTCATCGATCTTAATGGAATCCCTTATCAGGTTTATAAGACAAACTGTAAGTTCATAAAACAGAAGAAAACGGATGAAGATATATTATTGTTCAGGGATGAAGGGGGAATTTCCAGAGAAAATGAGCTCCATCACTTACAGCTGCCGATACAGTCTGAAATTCTTCGTCGATGGAGCGTTCCAGGTTACTCCACGATCACTTTAGTAGTAATCTGGGCTACCAGATCACCCCTCAAACTTGTAAGGCCTTAGATCTATCAGCAGACTCCAGGGTGTTTGCTCAATGCAGAGCCAAGCGTGATAACCCGTCATTGGCCTCTTGCTCCAGGAACCCCTTAACATGCAAGATCTAAAGTCTTGTTTTGAAACGCCAGGAAGGGCCGCCATCCATCAAGCCAAAAATCCTAACATAAATCAGGCGAATATTTTCTGAGAATGCCAGTCTTCTCGCCCACACAGCACGACAGCACTTAAGCGGAGTCTCAGAATACGAACTCCCACTCTGATCGAGAGCCTCAGTCTGTTGTTTTGCCGGGCGGGCGGAGCTCGATGGGCAGATTAGTCTCGATCTCGCACTCCTTGGGGGAAACGCTCTACTTTTTACTTCTGTTTTTTTTTTTTATTTACGAATGCAGCATGTGCCTCTTCTCTCTCTATTTTACGACTGCTAGTTCAGCTTCCAATCAAATTTGTTTATTTAAAGTGATTATATTTTCGAATTCTCTCTGTTAGTCTGTTTCTCTAATTGTTTATATTTGACTGAATGTTTGTATATTTGTCTATCATTCCGACTGTTTGTGTAGATGTCTGCCTTTCTTCACCTCTCTCATACAACATATGCGAGAAACTCCCGATGTGGGCTTTGCATGGACCAATAAGCCTTCTTTAAATCTCATTTACTCTTATGTTTTTATGTTAACTAAAAATGTGATTTTTTCTCGCAACAAAAATTTGTCTCCTCTGCTGTAACTGACACCACTGAACGTACCTACTTATTGGTTCCTCCCAGCACACCACACACTGTTTCTGACAATGATCTGTCCCATCCACTTGAGCTGGTCGGAATAGCCGACAGCATCGCTTGTTTGCAGGTCAGTGTTCAACTCCCGATGAACCAGTGATCGGTTGCCGCTCATATCAGCGCACATCCTGTCCTCATGTTCCATCCACGCACAGAATAGTTATACTGGCTGAGCACTCACGTGATTATTTTCTCTCCCTTCTAAAAGTGCTAAAATACACAAGAACAGGATGGTGTGGAAGTGTTAAGAGGAATTCTGGCGTCTGCTAAAAAGACATGCAGTTAATACGTCTTATAACGATACGATGTGATTGGTGCAGCAGTGATTTGTTATACAGATTCCCGGTCATTAGTGCTGCAGTTATGTGTTATGAACATATATAATGACTGGGTTACAGTGATATGACATAAAGCTACGATGTGATTGATGCTGCAATGATTACTACAAAAAAACAGTGATTCCATTGTTCCATTGGTTGATAATGTATTATCCAGATCCTCGTTATACTGAAACTTGACGTAAGGCAAAATTTGGGAGCTCAAACATTTCTACGCGAATGCACTGCATCTGCGACAATTAAAAGCAACTTGCTATACATTTGCGACAAAAACTATTAAAAAGCAACTCATTGATAAACGTCTGCTAAAACAACGAAGAAAACGGGTTCTGTATACTGCAATTGTCTCAAAGGTGACCCTTACTCAGTAGCATATACTGAGTACTTAAACAGTAACTTAAGTTGGGTACATAATAACTCACATTGCAGCATATCTATCGGGCTGGTTGGATAATCTGGCCAGAGATAAGCTCAACCTCGAGACCGGATATTTCTTCAACACATCGGGCTCACATTACGGAACTGTCCTGAGAGACTCCCGGGTCACTGAGGATGTAAGTGGCGTCACTATAGTTACGTCGGGAGCCTCGATGGCTGTTTATTGCTACTCGGCGACCTGGCGCGTTGCACACCGTGTCCCTTGCAAACATACGGTCCTATTAGGTTCGTGCAACAACTAGCTTCGTAGCACTTGCAATCGTTATCAGACAGTACAGCAATATGTTGAAAGGAATAGTTATGGAAGAGACTGGTGGTGGTTTTGTATTTGGTATTATCTTACTGGATTACTGCTACGTATTGTTCAAGACGAAAGCTAATGAGTTATAACGGAGAATTTAAGCAAGTTGAGAGTAAATCCGTTGACCCAAGACATAATATTAGAAACGTATTTTGCTTACTTTCGATTTTGCAAGCTATAAAGGAACTTTTTCTGTAGAGTTATTCTTAGCATTGCGGGATTCTATATATTTAATAACTCTGATGTGTGTTATTAGTCATTAATTACGATATAGAAATTTTAATAATAATAATAATAATAGCAGTAGTTGCAACAATAGTATAATTGGTAGCAGTGATAGTACAGCTAGTACTACTACTGCTAGTACAACTACCAGTAGTAGTATTATTGCTAATAATACCATGAGTAAAATAGAAGTAGTTCTAAAAGCAAAAGAAGTTAGAGCAGAAGAAGCAGAAGTGTTGATGCTACAGAAGTTGTCCCGGTAGAAGAGTCATATGCGGCATACACCGCCAAAACGACTCCCAGTTCAGATCCCAAGGTTCACTCTTTGTTGGTCATCATTGCATTTGTAGCTGATGGTATTCGTTTGATGTTGGCTGCCGGTTACATTTTTGGTGTATCATCAACCCCAACGCCTTTTCTGATTCCGATTCTGTCTTTGTCTTTTTGAATCTCGGTCAGCCAGTCATATAACTTTATTAAGTTTGAGAGGCAAGATTTGTCTTCTTTGAACCCTGGCTGGTGCGGTGTTGCACACGCGCCCTTCTCACTGTTTGTTCAATCTTCATTTTTTTGGTCTATCACATCGCCTTGCATGATATGCAACGTGATCACGTCGAGATTAAACTATAAACTTTATTAAATGAAGAAAATTATGGAAGTTAGTACTCTGTAGCCTGTGTTTTTTCTCAACATTTTCCCTTCACATTTACTGTGTTGTGTTCACTCTCCATTGAGTGCTTTTTCAATCACTCACGCACTCGCGGTCTTTCTCTCTTTCATCTTCTATACTTTCCTCTTGTCTATATTCTCATTCATTTCTCGTTGTTTCTTTTTATTTGTCATTAATTTAGTTTTTTCTATCACTCTGGCCCAATTCTCTCCGATTCCCCACGTTCTCCTTTTTTGCACACTTTCCCCTTGGCAACACTCTCCCCTCGGCAACACTCTCCCCTCGACCACACTCTCCCCTCGGCAACACTCTCCCCTCGGCAACACTCTTCCCTCGGCCCCACACTCCCCTCGACTACACTCTTTCCTCGGCCACACTCTCCCTCGGCCACACTCTCCCCTCGGCCACACTCTCCCCTCAACCACACTCTTCCCCTCGGCAAACTCTCCCCTCGACCACACTCTCCCCTCGACCACACTCTCCCCTCGACCACACTCTCCACTCGGCCACACTCTCCCCTCTCTCTCGGACTCACCCTTATCACTGTTTTACGACCTTCAATACAAATTTACGAAAAAACTTCATAATACACTTATAAATATTGATGCTTACAAATTATGACGTATGAATATTTTAAACTGTTGTATAAATAATCACGCGGTAGTCACTGCCTGTGTCTGTAACATCTATAGATATCGACAAGCCAAAAAAATCTTCTTTTAAATCGAGTTCAGTGAATGACTCATTAATTTAGTGCCAGTAACTGAGGACAAAAATTATCTTACTAAACCGGAATCTGAAAAAAGGTTTTATCCCGAAAAAATTCAACAAGCATCCCGATTTCAGATCTCGAAGAAAAGAAATTCGACTTTACATCATGTCATAATATGACTACCCGGAGGTAGCGATCTGGTGCCATTCATATTATCTTCGGGACGAAGAGGATCTTCAAAACTAAAAAAATTAATTTAGTGTACTCACCAAGTTGCATTTGATGATGCATTGGGGATGAGCAACATCTCTTGGGCCCGCCTTTAAACTCTTAATCGAGTGTTGTGCGTGTGTGCGAGTTGGAACCTCAGCAGCATCAACATGCCCGTCAAAGGAACGCACAAAAACACGTCTTCTGTAGGTCAGGTGAAGGCCAGTTGAAGATCACGTGAGTATATCCATATATATATATATATATATATAGAATCTATATATATATATATATCTGAGAGAGAAATATAGATAGATGAATAGAAAACATAGATAGATATAGATACATAGATAGAGATAGCTAAAGAGAAATAGCGTTCGGGAAGAGGGCGGGAAAGATGGAGGAGATTGGAGATGGGAGGAGAAGGAAAGAAAGATATGAGGTGTGGAGAATAGGAAGTGGGGGAGAGGGGTAAGCTGGGGTAGGAGGAAGTGGAGAGGTGTGAAGGAGGGGAAAGGGGGTGCAGGGGCAAGAAAGAGAAGTCAGGGAAAAGAGGCGACATGAGGGGGAAGGGAATAGGAGTAACAGACTACCCCGGGGACCGCCGGGTATATATGCTGCTATACCTATAATAAACTACACAAAGTTCCTCCCCTCCCCCCCTCCTATTCTCAATTTTTGTTTTATCAGTCCTATTAAAAGGCATACGAAAAATCTTGGCTAAAAATCGTTCATTAAAAGGAAGGGTATACTGCAAACCCTTTGATGATAGGAACTGAAAAACACGGGATCATTAGAAGGGCAATTAGAGAGATCATTAGCGGATTCTTTTTATGCCAAAAGTCCAGTTTAAGAATTATAAAGTCCATAAAATCAGTGCATCGTATATTTGGAAAGGATTAACAAATATGCACTGTGAATTGTTGAAGTCAATTAGATGAATCATTTAAACGATGGACTGCACACGGAGACATAATTTAGCTTACATGCGAAAGAGTTATTAAATATTACTAAGAACGGACACCTGAATACCCTGGGATTTATGAGATGTAAATATTTCTGCAGATGACTTACTAATCCTGACAAACTAGACAGAACATTTGAAGTATATGTACATTTTCTTGAGCAAGAAAATCAGTAAATTGAAACTTTATTTAAATAAATATATATTCGGAATTTCGATGATGGGACAACAAAAGTCAGGTAATGTTGAAAAATTATATATTTACTTCAAAATGAATTTGAGATTCGAGTTACTGATAATTATTTAATTATTATAAAAAAAATATTCTAATGAATTAGAACTGCTAAGATTGAGCTAGAAATTAATACTGTTCAGTTATTACTTTAAATTTAAAAAATAAAAAAAATTAATCCATTAATAAACTAATCTTTAATACGCAATTGGCCTTTCTAATTTATGGCGTTCATGATCATAGACAATAATGAAATACAAGCATTTATACTTTTGAAATGTTCATTTATCAAGTTCTTGAAAAAAGTTGGAGTCCCCAGTTAATTACGGGCAGGTCAGTCGCTTAAATATCCGTGATCCAATCTTTGTCCCAATGATTCCTCTATAATCTGTAATTTACTCCCCCTAGTATATTGTGAAGTTTAATTCAGATTCGGCCCATCAGATAATATGCCGGCATAGTTATAGTAGGGTTCAGCAAACCCTACTGCACTCTAAAGCAACAATCTAGACGATGCATACCCTATTCCTGCAACACAATAAATCAGTAGAAGGACAAACTGTCAATCTTTATCTCTGCTAACACCAAGGAGTTCCAAACAAATGATAAAGAACTCACCCATTAACATAATGCCTAAACGCACCGATATAAAGACTATTGTCTTGTCTCAAGTACCCTTCAAAGAAATCAAAGTAGACGATTACACAGAAAAGAGAGATCATTTGGTATATACGCGGAGGTTGTTACTGTCTGTCCATCATAACACACTGTGCAGTCGCAGCTCTTGGATGTAGCTCTACTCACCGTTTAATGTTTACCTCTCAGGGCTTCATTGACGGAAGCCCTGAATAAATATTTGCGTATTATATCCTGACCGAGCACCAACATGAGTTAATACTCATGTTGGTGCTCGGTCACTCAGTGTCGGCACTTCATCATCGTGGGTGACTTGAGCCACACACCAGGAGTCTCTAGCGTCTGATGATCTCTATCCACCTCCAGTCATACTTGACGGCTCTGCAGCTAATAGTGTTGTGGAGAAAAGCGAGCTTTTTCTCTTCACTTTCTCTGCCAGATACAATTTATAAAGTAAAGCAGCTCTCCTCTAGTGCTGCCTCAGCACCCTTTCCCCCTGGGATACCTGAGGCATCCAAAAAGAAAATATAGAAAAATTCCTCGACACAGATGTTACCAAGGCCCAAGAGCCCGGCTGGGCTAAACACATCTTCAAAGGATGTAAATGTTCAATTGCAGCCCACCTTGCAGCCTCCTTCCAAGCCTGCATTGATCACCAAAATTGGCTCTTACCAGGAAGAAGACCACGGTTATAGCTGTCCAGAAAGAGAAAAGCTAGACATCAGTAGACATTTATAGACTAATATCCTTACCTCCATTTATTGTGAAGATTTTCGGAGAAGTAATGTTGAGAGACGTGAACGTTAGCTAGAGAAGAATTTTTGGCTAACAAGCTATTTTATGAAGGTGAAGAAAAAGACCCCAATATATATGTAAGTGCATGAAAAAGCTAATTTTCGATTTAATCTACATCCTGTCTCAAGGTGCTGTATACAATGTTATGAACACGATCCTTTGGGCCAGTACTCATATGTCTGAGAGAGCGCCTCATGTGGCGTTCATCACTACATGTCATTGTGGTTATGCTCCACAGGGACTCGAGAAGGGATGTCGAACTTTTAGAAGAATGCTCAATTATCCTGATTTTGGGATCAGGATAATTATCCTGATTTTGGGATCAGGATAATTATCCTGATTTCAAGATCAGGATAATTGCATCAGATAAATGCACATAAAAATGCATCAGATATGTGCAGCATTGCATCCAATAAACGTATATGAAAAAGTCTAACTAGACACAAACATAGGTAAAAAAGACAACTAATATAAACAATAACAATAATAATATAAGTAACTAATAATATGCCTAATATATTTGTGACAATGAACAGGAAGCAACGAAACATCTATTTAGTTCACAAAACATTTAAACTTTGTTATGCGTGAACAAAGTCCGGACCAGAAAGTCCTGAGAGAGGAGAGAGAGGAGAGAGAGAGAGAGAGAGAGAGGAGAGAGAGAGAGAGAGAGAGAGAGAGAGAGAGAGAGAGGAGAGAGAGAGAGAGAGAGAGGAAAGTCTAAGGAAACAATAACTTAATTCAGAATTCCTAAGTGCACACTTTCATAACAAGTGTGTTTTAGCAAAAGAAAAGTTTGAGCTGGCTCCACCAAGCACAAACTCCATTAATTAACTCTATAATGGGTTGGTAAAATTATAAACACTTAGGTATAACTTAAGTCGTGGAAGATGGGAATGAAGAGGAAGAGTAAATGGTGGCGGAGGAGGAAAGTAGGAGGGGTAGAGGAGAAATATTAGGAAGGGAGAAAGAGGAGGAGAATGAAATGAGGGAAGAGAGATTAGGGGATGGAGAAGGAGTATAGGATTAGTGGAAGGTTGGAAGGAGGAGAATGAGAAGGGAAATAGGTAGGATAAATTAGGAGAGAGAAGGAGATACAAGGAGTACGGTGACGGACCCCGTAGTACAAGACACCAGTCCAGAGAATACTGAACTATACAGATTCATACAACCAGGTCATCTCCACAAGTATCTGCATAAATTAATTTTATGTATATATTCGAAGACTTGCAAAAAGAAATTAATACATTTTTTTTTTAAATAATCAGTAAAGCAAATTCCTTAAGTACTTAC
>WNGS01005680.1:3586019-3629362 GCA_020271785.1 Procambarus virginalis
GAACGTGCTGAGTGACCTTTATCTGGTTCACAAGCGAGTTTTAATCGTTAATTTAAACTAATTAGTATTATAACGACCGGCAAGCTCGTTTAACAAACCATCTTTAAATGTACAAAATAAAATGGTAACGACTAACGACAACAGCACAGGCTGATAACGATGATGACTTAAGAGAGTTCTATGCATACTCCGGGAGTCTTGTTACTAGGAGTCCGTGGGGCTACAAGCCGGCGATCTGCTTCCTCGCTAGATGTCTCTCACCCACCAGCGCTGTTGCCAGAATGGGGGAACAGGGCTGCGTGATCCCACCTAGTTAACCATTAATTCCCAACGGAATCCTGTCTGGGACTTCGCTGGCTGCAAAGGCCCACACGGCTGGATACAACGGCCTGACAGGCTGGCTGCGACGGCCAAACAATCTGACTACAATGGCCCAACAATCAAACTGCAACGGCCCAACAGTCTGACTACAAAGGCCCAACAATCAAGCTGCAACGGCCCAACAGTCTGACTACAAATGCCTAACAATCGAGCTGCAAAGGCCCGACAGTCTGGTCAAGCGGCACGACAGTCTGGCAACAACAGCCAGGCAGCAACTACTCAACAGCCAGGCTGCAAAGTCCAACAGTTTGGGTGCAACGGCCTGAGTTAAATTTTATGAGTTCGATCGATTAAACTGAACAAGCGAAGAACTGCGAAGATGTCAACAAGAAACAAAATAATAATAATATAATATGAATATGAATAATGACATTCTTGAAATGGAAGAGACACGTATGAAGAAGCTTAACGAAAACTGGACAAGAGAAATAGGTTAAAGCTTTGTAAATAAAAATGTGTCTCTTCGTACTTTCTGGATGCTACAAAGACCACAGAAAAGGAGGTCTTTCTATAGGATGTATTGGCCCTGAAGATGGTCATTCTGGATGATGAGGTGTCCATAAAGATGGTCTTTCTAGAGACTGAGTTGGTCATAAAGATGGTCTTTCTGGAGGATGATTTGGACATAAAGAAAGTCTTTCTGGATATTGTGTTGGCCATTAAGGTCCCCCTTGGCCACCGTCTGAACTTCCACAGGATGCATCTCACAACAGCTGCTTAGCTCCCGAGAATCTATTTACTGCTAAATGGACAGATTTACCAGGAGAAATTAAACTTGTACAAACGTCTCTCTCCTGCAACGGGAATCGAACCTGGGACCTTCTGGTTGTGAGTCCAAGGCACTGGTTCTACTTGCAGAACGTTTTAAATCTTCCTATTTCACTAACTTTATCTAAAGACGCAGGTCGCTGGCGTCAGTGGCCGTAATACGAAGAACTCACGTTACAGAATTCTTTCTTGACTCCTGCCAGCAAGCCAAGATCTTTCCCTTCTCATAGTTCTTGGTAAGTCTTACTCACTAGTTTTCCCTAGAACACGACCCACCAATCGGTTAACAACCAGGTACCCAATTACTGCTATGTGATTAGAGGCGAATAGTCCTTCCAAGGTCGAACTATTAACCCACCCCAAGATGCACCCCATCAACAGTTACTTATCTTATGGATGTCTGGCTGTCTGTCAGTCTGTGTCTGTTTCTCTTTGACCACCAATATTTATTTATTTATTTATTTATTTATTTATATACAAGAAGGTATATTGAGTTTGTGAGAATACATAGCATAGTATTTACAATCTTGTAAAGCCACTAGTACGCGCAGCGTTTCGGGCAGGTCCTTAATCTAACAGATAATTTTAAGTAGGTAAATTCTAGTAGAATTAATAAAATGATAACAGATACATTACAAGAAAAAAATGAGATGAGAGAGAATAGTAAGTATATTAAAGCACATTGGTATATTAATATGTCCCCCAATAAAAGCTGAGTGAGTCTAGCCTTAGTTTTTGGCCTCCAACTTCCGAAAGATAGATAGACAATATATTGTATAGATATGTCATAATATATTTTAAATAAATCGAGCCGATGATGCCGAGCCGTAGGGCGTTAGAGTCAAGCATCCGTCCACTACAGCCAGGCCGTCGGCAGCTGCCGCGCCTCCCATTATATCTGTCTGCTCCCACTGTGTCCTGTGGCTGTCACACACAGAACATCAAGAGGAGAATCCATGTTGTTTTTCCTCAACAGTTATCTGCAGAATGATTGTATTCCATACTTTTATTGAATAGTATTGTATGTTATTTACTCATTCATTTATATGTGTTTTGAGATACTGTTCTATTATTATACGACACAAAACTTAACACTGATCGCCCAATTAATTAGTTTCTTAAGTCCTCTTTCCACCTCTCTGTGCATCCCATCTTTGCGTTTGTCGTATTTTGCTACTTGAAATAATACAGAAAATCAGATAATCTGGTTTCGGTAGGTTGGTTCTCTTTCGTGGCAATTCTAAGCTCTTGATTTCAGATGGTCTTGATATTTACACTGACACCTAAATCAAGGTTGATATCCTGGTTTGTAATGGAAGATGCGTTTGAGATTTGCACATTTTTGTATTATTTATGTTTACATTCATATGATACAAAATGCTCAACATATACAAATTGCTACAAACTCATCTGGACTGAGTTATTACAATTAATTTGAATTATTTTACTCACAACAAAAGTGACTCCTCAAGAATCCTCCGAAAAAAATATATTAGTAGAAAAAAAAGAAACTCATGCACACAGCAGCCTTCTCTCTAAATGTCAACAAAAAAATGTATATACACTCATATTTTACAGAGCTTATATAGTCATGCTACACGTTTATAAAAACATTATCCACACCCACCCAACTGTTACACAGTTTGTCCGCAGCTACCAGTTAAATGGTCCACGAACCATTAACCTAGAGTCTGACAGAAGGGATGATAAGGGTTGCAGGCTTTCGTGTATCTACAGAATTAATCCACCGAGCTCACGCTAATATCATCACGCTTGCACGATTGTATTAGATGCTGAGAGAGAGAGAGAGAGAGCTCTAGTAGCTATCATATAAATACCAAAATAACAAAAGAAAGCTTGTTATCACCACAGACTGGTTAATAAGCACACACTATATAAATATATAACATGACCCAGTGTTTACTTAGTTTATATCATACAAAACAACAAACATTTCGTGTTAATTTTCCCTCTCACACATTACAGCAAAAAAAAAAAAAAGATGAGTCGTTGTTGCTCGTTCAGAGAAAGCTGTAGTGGTAAGTGACAAAAAAAATAGATGAAGATTTATGCTTAGCAGGAAGACAGCGACAAAAAATAAATATTGGACACGCATGAGAAATTATATACACAAGGAGTGACCATGTGAGATATGACGCGAGAGGCACGAAAAGCCTTCCTTCCTTCCATTCTTCCTACGTCCCCAGGAAGGAAGGAAGGAAGGAAGGAAGGAAAAGCAGCAGACCCAACAATATTTTTCATCTCCTGGAGGAAGAAGAGGAGAAGGGGTGAAGAATTTCTATACCTCCTTCAACATGACGCTTCACAAAACATGCTCTTGAACTTTCCTGGGGGATGGGGTTGAGGCGCATGGGGGTGCTGGGGATTTGCCGTGGGTAGGAATGGGCGTTCGGGGTGGGTCTTAGGTTGTGGGTGTTCCAGGGTGGAGTGGAATCCTTCATTAGCTAAAACGCATTTTCCCTTCACCGGCCTTAAGTTTTAGTTTATATTTGCTATTATTTCTAACTTTTTTTTAATCTATGGCTCAAGTCGCTTCCTTTCCTCGGTTGGTGTGTAGCTTCCTACTTCTTCCTTTCTCATTCTTCCTGTTTTCACTTTTTTAGTCATGTATCTTCCGTGTCTCATACTGTCTCTCACCTCCTTCGTTATCCGTCTCACACCATCTCCCACCGTCACTCAGCCTGTCCTACACTATCTCCCACTGTCACTCAACCTGTCCTACACCGTCTCCCACGTTAATCCTCACACTCACACTGTATCTCACCCACACTGCCTCTCACCATCTCCGATTCCCATCCATTCCTGTCACATCACTTTCCATGTCTTCCACCATTTCCCACCGTCATTCAGTCTGTCCTACGAGTGGTCAAACGACTTGATAATGGTCCAGAACTGACAGAAACGTCGTCGTTTCTTCACTTTGTTATGTGTGGTTTGGTCATCACCATCACCCACCCCTCACACTCACAATCTCACACCATCTCCCTTCCTCATCAAATTATGTTACTTCATCTCCCACTCTCAACCTTCGTGTCCCCCCTCAATCTTCCTCTCTTACGCCGTCTCTCTTCCTCATCCTCAATCTTTTGCGTCTCCTCCCTGAATATCTTGCTGTCGGAAGATTTCCTATTTATGGCCCCAAGGGAACAGTGGCGTCGATCCACAGGTAAGAGTCTGAATGGGAATAGAAGATAAGGATATTCAGGCTTCTCCCTCGCCCTTCAGAGCCCGTCCTGAATTCACACTGTAAATAGCCCATCAGTGTGGAATGGCTGCTTGCACCAACGTCACCTGAATGGTAAATTTGTTCATCGTGTTTAGTAATATTGCGATCAGAGTGCCTACATACAGTAATATCTCTACTGTGCAAAAATGATAGACTAATTTCAAGTCATTCGATTTCCATTAAATGTGTAAAATTTGCGCATAAATAACATTCTATCAGGTCAAGGGAGTATACTTGGAAAGTCACGTGGTACTGTTATTTCATCAATTTGTTGGATATTTCTAGATCGTATTACATATTACGTGTAAAGTCTGAATAATTTTCAAGTATCAAGGTTCGAATACTTGCAGAAGCATTGGAGTTATATATATATATATATATATATATATATATATATATATATATATATATATATATATACCTACCCTGGCTTTGCGCCCTGGTGAGGCCACTCCAGACCGACAACCAGAGCGCAACTCCATAGTCTCCTGAGACTGATGGATGCTACTATATATATATATATATATATATATATATATATATATATATATATATATATATATATATATATATATATATATATATATTACTAAAGAAACGAACATAGGAACGTGCCTTAATGCTAAGAGTAAGTACCCTGATAGATACCCGCCAAACACACACCGAAACTACGACGTTGGTACAACGTTCGAACAATTTTAACACCTAACCAGTTATAACAACCAATATAGCAAGTTGTAACAACGTTTTAATACGTCAGAAACACGTTAAGCCAAGATTTAACAACTTTATTACAAGTTGTAACAAGCGGAAAATTGAGATAGTTTCGGTTTGTGTTTCAAGGGTACAAGTGGAGTGCTCTCGATGCCTATGTCAACCATGCTCTCATTCACAGCTCTAACTGTAAACAGGTTAACGAGGAACACGGTAGAGTAAGGCCACGCCTAGTGTGTGTATTTATCAAGAGAGCGATATAATCTAAGGGATGTCATAACGACCTTGTTATAGGTCGTACACCGCAGCGTCGCCTGGGGAAGGGACGACCGGTTCCGGATGTAAACAAACCAAACTGAAGCACCACTTATCCCCAGCGGCTTCCTTCCTCAGCTGCTAATATATGTCTCCATCTCCGGCACTCTATTTACCAAGCCAGGAATTATGTCAAGAAGGCTCTCGAGGCAGGAGTCACAAATACGATAAAAAACAATTCTGTTTACTTTTCAAAACAAAAAATTCAACCCAGGTTTTTTCTTATGAAACATTTCATTGTCGTTTTTAAACGAATAATTTTCAAGATTTGTTTAGATGTATTGTATTAATCCTACAAAATTGGCAGTGTTCTTATGAGCTGTAGTCAGTGAGACAAAAGGATTCATACTCAATTTCAAATTGAGTTTAGACGAGAGACGTTTAGCAGCTCTGCGTATGTTCCAGCCTCTGGTGAAGGTGACACAGGGAGGAGTGGAACAATCGTAGTTGACTTGAAATTTTATGCAATGTTGTTTCAAGGTAGAATAAATGCAGATTAATGTTAGTCTAGTATCCTCTGTTTTAACAAGATAACATTCAAGGTACTGATTAGCAGGATAATCTTAGATTAAGACTAGTGTCGTCTTGGATAAAATGGAAAGCATTTTGTTTAACGGCAAATTGCTTATTAATATAACATCACACACCTACTGAACTCATCACAATACACACTTTTGAATGCATTTATGATATAACAAACGTAAGAACCGGGTCATTACATTATTCTACAAATGGTTAAAAAAACGGAGCGTAAGAGCTGAAGCTTGACTCTCTTAGTACAGATGAAAACTGGAAATGAAAAATGTAGTTTTTTGGAAACGTAAACATAAACCGAGTTAACGCAGTCAACTATAGTCTGATAACCTAATATAACCTAACATAGACCTCTCCTGGTTCTAACCAATCCCTAGGTTAGGTTAAATTAGGACTAGGCAATATTAACCTATGCTAAGTGAGATGGGAGTCAGTTGGTTCACCCTTTAAAACCTCACATTTATATATTTTCGTTTCTAAGTTCGTTATATGCTAATTTTTTTCATTAAGGAAAGAATTTTTCAATACCTATATACGTGAAAACGCGTGCCATTCAACTAACTTTCCATTTAAACTCATACACAAAGTTGCCAATTTTCAGTGGCAACGAAATTCCACCAAGACACCGCAAAATACAGATACGCATCTCTTCGTCCCTTATGAGAAAAATATACGTAGGAATATAAAGAGACCCGAGGCTCCGGATAGGAGCAAGGCTGGAGCTCGCGAGACCTTCGTCAAGGAAAAATGGATGAAACTTTGACAAGTCACCGGCTTTCTCTCCCCGTCGAAGCGACTAGAGAGATGGTGGCCCTCAGATATATTCAGGTAAATTATGCCTGCCAGCCGCCCTCACCCGATGAATAATGCTCACGCTAGTGTCCCCTGGAATTTTCATGAATCACATCACACCTGCCGCCCCTGACACTCGCGAAGCCCTGTGCTCCTGCTAGAATTGTAAACAAACTCTTATTCAGCATTGCTAAAGTCTTATGTTAAACGTGTGATTTGTGGAAACTAAATAAACCCTGTCCATGCACCTCAGTAACATAGGAAGGGCCTCCATCAACACAAAAAAAATACGGGATAGTTCTTCAGCATTTCAAAATAATACAGGATGCATCTCTAGCATCTCCCAATAATACGTCAGAGATTTATGTCATTTCAAAATAACACGGATCTACAGCTTTCCAAAATATGTTTCAATTACTATTTTCAAACTAAACTGAAAGACGGCGCAATAACCTTAAATTTGTTCTCTAGATAAAATATTTCGAAACCCTTGTTTAAATGTGACTTGGGAAGGTTCCCAAACATCTCAATTTAGATATTTATGAAAATTCAGTAAAACCTGAAATATGAAGCGTGAGGGTGAAACATTTAACG
The DNA here is from genome assembly GCA_020271785.1 of Procambarus virginalis. Taxonomy (NCBI): domain Eukaryota; kingdom Metazoa; phylum Arthropoda; class Malacostraca; order Decapoda; family Cambaridae; genus Procambarus; species Procambarus virginalis. The sequence goes on from WNGS01005680.1 coordinate 3,593,365, forward strand.
AGTAAGCGAAGCACTGCTCGAGAAATTTTCAAATGTCATCAGTTGTGAGTCCTATCTAAATCGATTTTCATTCATAAACAGGGCGTTTGCCAGCTGGATTAACGAGCATTTGTCCTTAGCTGATGAGAACAGGTTGGTGGTACATGCAGTATGTGACTGAAGCATTTAGAGAGAGAGGCTCCTAAAACACAGGTAAGAGTGAAGCAGTGTTTAAGAAAAGCTCAAACATAGTAAGTTGTGAATTATGTGTAAAGTGTTTTTCATTCTTAAACCGTTCACAACTATTTACCCATTACAGCCCCCCAATGGAATACCCCCATATCCTCCTCCCCCTTCGCCAGACTGACGTCGAGATCATCACCTTCATTAACAGTCCCATTAGGTACAAGAAAAAATTAAATCGTAAGGATATTCCACTTGCAAATCACAATAGCCTGATATAACTTTGCAAAAATAATTGGTGCAGGACGGGGATCGAACTAACGTCATGGGTCACCCCATACGCGCGCTGTAACCCACTGGATATATGCTTATATATATGCTTATAGCATATCTTGGTCCAGTTGGTTAAGGCGCGCGTCTGGGATGACCCATAACGCTCGTTCGATCTATATTCTGCTCGTTATTTTCTTACGATATTATCATAGTTATTTACTGAAAAATGGCTAGTGACAACTTCAAAAGCTACCTTCATAGTACGATTTTTGCCTTTGTTGTGTCTTCAACACAGGGAACCGCCTGATGTCGGAGCGATAAAGGTAATAGTTAATTCTAATCTAACAATAACTTTTTTCAAGTGTTCAGAAAACGCGTCCTTACATCCCGGTTAAGGATCCTTGATCTAGAAAATGAACAGCCGGTTAACGAGCAATTGGCCATTGTTTATGAGGACGGCCTATGTCTTAACTATGTTGTTCCGGTGATATTGTGTTTTGTTCACTGTTAAAATAACATTTCGCGTTAGAATCTAAGATTAGATTCCTGACCATAATATTTCCGATACAGTTACATACAGTCTAGACATAAAAAATTCATTACATCTCACACGCAGAGCGACGCTGCCACAGATAAAAAAAAAATACCGCTCGACCCACTACGAGTTGATGTTTTCAGATTTTTAATGAGAATCTAGCGTTCAAGTGAAGAATTTAACAAGTTGAACCATTTCGATATGAAGGCATTTCTTTTTCTTGGGTCGGGCTCTGCTAGCATGCCTGGCACTCTCTTTTCTCTAACATTTCTCAGGGCATTTTGTATATATTTCTTCTTATACCCATTGGCATTGCTCACAGAATCTAATACATTTTCATCTTACGAAACTTTACGAGATTTATAAAAAATATATAAATAAGGGAAATGTTGTTTAGATACAAAATGAGCTCTCTGTTCAACAACTTATTTGCTCTCTCTTATTATTACACATTATAACACAATTTCTGTTTCTGGTTAGTATGTTATATTTTTCTGGCTGCTTAATCCCCCAAAGTATTGAAAATAGTTATTATCCCGCGCGAACCTTTCTCTGATCTTTGCCTAAGACAGCTTACGAAAGATGTGTTGAAGTTGTCTGAAGGCTGCCGACTTCTTATCTGAAGCTGTGACACAGCCTATAGGTGCAGTCAACACGTCTTCCCTAAGCTGCCTTAGGCAAAAGTCAGAGCAAAGTTAAAGGGAAATAAAAACCACTTTCGAGACTTTGGAGGCATAAGCAATCAGAAAATAAGACATACTTCCCAACCACACAAAAACTACAAAGTATAATAAATAAAACGGTAAGATTAAATAATTAATTGTTTCATTGAACATTTTATTAAACACAGTTTGTATAAATAATGACATATTTATTAGTTACATTTTTCGATGCCACATGAAGAAATTTACAATACACACGAATACAGGAATTAATCCTAAAACGGAAAAGTAAAAGAGGAACAGGTACACGCATATGAGTACAGGACGGCTACAGGACAATATTCCCACCGAGGGGACGCGAAGGAACCAGCCTCCACCATGCATCAAACCTAGTGGAATGAAGACATCATTTAAAACTAGAAGGAATTCAAGAAAACAAAGCATCCAGCCAATTTGGGAATCCTCAGAAGAAATATTCAAGCACATACGAGAGATGAAGACATACAACTACAAAGGAGATGAGAATTAGGAGGTAAGAGAACAGCGATGAGAAATGAACCTAAAAAATGAATTGCTGTCGAGAACAGTTCCTAAGGGACAGACTCAGGATAATGAGACAAACAACTGGTTGCAATCTGACGATGATTAGTTGCAAAAGAGAACTGATGAGAACACCGCTTGTCAGGCGCACAGTGAGTAATCAGACATAAAACTGGTTACAATTTCAAGTGATTAGTTACAAAGAGACTTGTGTTCCACTGGACCCAGCTGGCCAGAATAATGATGCAGACTGCCGTGTGCAGTTTCACCGTGGCTAGTATGAAGTGTTTGTGTGTGATTGTGTGTGTGTGTGTGTGTGTGTGTGTGTGTGTGTGTGTGTGTGTGTGTGTGTGTGTGTGTGTGTGTGTGTGTGTGTGTGTATTTACCGGTCAATATACGCACTCGTATGTGTTCCTGTAAAGCCAGAATCAGCCCCTGGGCCAAGCCTTTTAATTGCAGGTCTTTTATTGCAATAGGTTCTGACTCTCATGCTGTTGTTCATAGCTACGCTTAGTACTGATTCTGAAGATCGTCTCCGTTTCCTACTCTTACTCTGAAGAAGTGGATCTTTACACCATTATGGCTTCATAACGAATATGTTAAATAATCCTTCATAACCTGGGACTGACAGCTCCTTAAAACTCCAATCCTTCAGAATCAACAGGGCAACTTTTTATCCAACCCACCCAGCCTAACCTAACCTAACCCACCCAACATAACCAACCGATACACAGAAAATGGGGATATTTGTTAGCCGTTACTTTTCATTGTACTTTGCATAATGTACCTTGGGGGGGAAGGGATGACCATAACGTAAAAAAATGAGACGTGTGAATTGAAAAGGCCGTCATCACTACAACTACCGCCGTTCCTTTCCTGCTCACTACGAACACTGACGCCTTGTTTCTCGCCTCTCCCGGATAATTTCACCCTGACTCACCTCCCTATTAATATTTGGGCAATGACCACACTGTTATTTGACCTCAGTGGCCTGATATTTGACCTCAATGGCCTGATATTTGACCTCAATGGCCTGATATTTGACCTCAATGGCATGACAATGCAGTTATCATATTAAGCTAAGTCTTCCTAGATTCGTATCCCTCCAAATTATTGTTTTGTTTCTTTACTTAAACAAATTCTTTGACAAATTTTCAACAATGTTCTTTTTCTTACTTACGCTATTTTATTCCAATTCATGTCATATATAACTGTGGCTCCTTCAAGACATTGTACTGCATTATCATGTACTTCTCTGTGTCTTCACAGATAGAAACTTTGTTACAATGTTTAGTCCTGTATACTGTCCTAGAAATGACCTCCCAGGCCACCGGTCAACATTATAAATTTGGGGGGATCTTTCCTCTTCTAACTTCAAGAATTCAGTCATTTAGTCTGCTAAATTTTAATATTTTACTGTAATGATCCAATGTTTTAAATACAGTTCAAGTCTTCCTGTTACATGGTAACTGACATATATATAAACCTACAAACAGGTTTATATGTATTTTTTTATTATTATATATAATTGTGTTAATTATTATATATATTATCAATTAAGGAAAATATGAGGCATTTTAATACAAAATTGAAAGTTAATTAAAATCCCTGTCCAAAAGATTGACATATAAATTAAAAGAACTGAATTCCATTTGGTTAAAATACGCCACGAATTCCCTCACTGCATTGTTGGCAATATTTTCTCATTTAGCTTTGCCTTTCCAACACACTAATATATTTACATTGAACTGCAGATAAACATATCACTCAGAACAAAATCTTTTGCGCAGGGACTCGTCCACGATGGCTTAATTCAGCAGCATACTGTCATCACCCGGATGATATCATATTTTGTAATATAAATATTTGCATATTTTGGACCGGGTGGAGGGAGGAGGGGATGTCCTTCCAGCAGCAGCAGGAGGACGTCGGTGATCACAGCAACTTGTCTGACACTCCATACCACGCAGTAGTCTGGTGAACTCTGATCGCTGAAGCATCAGCTCGTGATTCTGAACCGCATCTGATAAAGGCAACTGACTCAAACAAATCCCACATCATCCAAACAACAAACGTGTGTGTGTGTGTGTGTGTGTGTATGTATGTATATACGTGTATGTATGTATCTTGAAGAGCCGAGAAGATATATTATAGCGGGTGGTATACGTTCCTTAAGAAATTTATACCATGTCGAAGAGGCAATAAAACCGTAATGAGTAATACAATATCATAATGCTGAGAGGAGGATTAGCCAGACTGCCAGAAGCGAGGGAGTGAGCCGCGCCTGCACGAAACTCGATAGAAGGGAGGATGGAACACTATGACAAAGTAGGTACTCCCGTTAACGCAATAGTGCTGGAGGGCTGCTTCCCAAGTAATACCAGCCTCTTGACTCATATATTGCATCGTTATATAAGCGCCCCATTAACGACACTTTAACGGTAAACACTGTAAATATATTAGATACATTCTGGGGCCGATATGTTGCAATCATGATCTTGATGTGGGATATATTTTTTTAATTGGGATGTGTCTGGGAATTGCTAAAACAGAAAATAATAAAGAAAACGCTTGAGATGTGTTTGTGTGGACGTTTAAATAATAATAACAATTTATAATAACAATTTATAAATAATAATAGCAATTTATTCTGCAATAGAAACTATAAATATAACAGTTATTTTGTTTGCACAAGCAACTTATGCTTCATAACATTCTCCAAGTACAATGACCACTATATTCCTCTCTTTCTCTCTTCCTCTCTCTTCCTCTCTCTCTCTCGCTCTCTGTACATTCTCACATCTTGAAAGAGAAAATCGGGAGCCACACTAAACCGAAAATAAACCTTTAAGCGCCTCAAAGTCCCGCAACATAAATCAGTCAGTGAAAAACTTAAGTACCTCCCCCTACCTCCCTGCCTCCCCGTCTCTCTGTACCCTCCCTCCCGTCTCTCTGTGCCTCCCTCCCCGTCTCTCTGTACCCTCCCTTCCCGTCTCTCTGTACCCTCCCTCCCCGTCTCTCTGTACCCTCCCTTCCCGTCTCTCTGTACCCTTCCTCTCCGTCTCTCTGTACCCTCCCTACCCGTCTCTCTGTACCCTCCCTTCCCGTCTCTCTGTGCCCTTCCTCTCCGTCTCTCTGTACCCTCCTTCCCGTCTCTCTGTCCCCTCCCTTCCCGTCTCTCTGTACCCTCCCTCCCCGTCTCTCTGTACCCTCCCTTCCGTCTCTCTGTCCCCTCCCTCCCCGTCTCTCTGTACCCTCCCTCCCCGTCTCTCTGTACCTTCCCTCCCGTCTCTCTGTCCCCTCCCTCCCCGTCTCTCTGTACCCTCCCTCCCCGTCTCTCTGTACCCTCACTTCCCGTCTCTCTGTACCCTCCCTCCCCGTCTCTCTGTACCCTCCCTCCCCGTCTCTCTGTACCCTCACTTCCCGTCTCTCTGTACCCTCCCTCCCCGTCTCTCTGTACCCTCCCTCCCCGTCTTACTGTTAAAATATTACTGTTAGAAAAGTATTTATGCTGGAAAAGTATTGCTGAGTTTAATAATTATTTGGGCCAAGGTTTTTGTTATATGAAAATATTTCTGGAGAAAAAGTATTTGTTGCGTGAAAATATAATTGAAGTTAAACAATTATTGAAATCAAAGCATTTCTGAAGTAAAAGTATTACTAGGGCAAAAATGATAATCAGAGAAAATTATTACTTGAGCAATAGTATTCTGGGTATAGAAGCGAATTGATGTAGCCTAGAGTTATAGTCCAGAAGATTGTCTCATTTGCCTTATATAAGATGATTCCAACATTAAGAGGTATGCAGAAGGCAAGAGGGCGCCCAACGTGGCCAAGTGCTCGAGCCTTCCCCCCCCCCCCCCACAGAGAACATCGCAACTGGAATATTAAAACATGCCCACCGCTGGATCTGAGAGCAAGAAGTAACAGCTCAATGATTTTTTAGATATGATCCATAACCAAACAATGTTTTAAAATTTATATGGAATTTATTTGTTGAGATTTTTTATGGTATAGATATAGTTTAATATTCAGTCAAGTGGACAAAATCGCGAGTTAGAACGAGCACAGAGAACAAAATATTAATTTATTCATGTCTCGTAATCCTCGAAATTTTAATTTTCATTACAACCTTAATATCATCGAGTGTCAAAATAGCTTTTTCTCGGTTTAAATCACTTGATTCACAAGTAGGTATTATTTGATTTGTACCCGTTTTCTTCTAAGATTGCGTTGACTATTTAGCACTCCAACAATTTTAAATGATAAATAAAACCGTTTATTTTGCACTCTAATTCATGGTCGTATTACAGAAAAGATACCAGATAACAATCAACGTTACTGCCTAATTAAAGTCAAAACCCCCAAAGCACCCAGCCAGCCATTAACATCTATTAAACGTGACACATAAATGAAAACCAGCAGGTTAGAAGCCGCTATTGTGAGCGAGGCCTGACGAGCCAAACAAATCATGGGATCAGGTCCACAGCTGCCCCCGGCGACAGAGAGGAAGCAGGTGACACGCCGCCCCACCAACCCCCAGCGGCGGCTCCACACTCCTCCAACACCTGGTATAGTCAGGCAAAGTTTGATTGCTTTCAGAGGGTCAGAACGCTATATTTGTTCTGCTTTTAGTTGGTGCATTGGAGGGAAGCGGGACCAGCTGGGAGGGTGTGGAGGGAAGCGGGAGCAGCTGGGAGGGTGTGAAGTGAAGCGGGAGCAGCTGGGAGGGTGTGGAGTGAAGCGGGAGTAGCTGGGAGGGTGTGGAGGGAAACGGGAGCAGCTGGGAGGGTGTGGAGGGAAGCGGGAGCAGCCTTAAGCGGGAGCAGCTGGGAGGGTGTGGAGGGAAGCGGGAGAAGCTGGGAGGGTGTGGAGGGACACGGGAGCAGCTGGGAGTGTGTGGAGGGAAGCGAGAGCAGCTGGGAAGGTGTGGAGGGAAGCGGGAGCAGCTGGGAGGGTGTGGAGGGAAACGGAAGCAGTTGGGAGTGGAGGGAAGACATCACAAACATTTTAGGATGTTTACCCCCAAGTTTAAATATTGTTTTCCTTTACCATTGAACCTATAAAAAGCATTTACAGCGGCTCTCTTATACGGTTAATGAGGCCCGTGTCCTACCCTCCCCCTCTGTCAATATTGTTGTTTATACGGAAATAATATTTTATCGTGTTTCCCTTCATCCTTCTCTCTCCCTCCCATTGTCATCCCTTGTCCCCTCTCACTAATCCCTCTCCCCTTACTCTCTTATCCTTCTACCCTCACCCTGACACCCTGTTTGTGTGTCCCTCAAGGGAAATTACACTCACAACCCACTAACCCTAATTGAGCTCATAGTTGTGCACCTCTTCAGATGAACCACGGTCGACCCCTTTCCCCTCGCTGACACGTTCCGTTCCCCTCGGTGGGACGTTCTCACCCCTCTTTCCTTGCTCCTTCTGCAGGTGGCGGGCGGTATCCCGTAATGGTCTACATCCACGGGGAGAACTTCTCCTGGGGCTCCGGCAACCTGTACGATGGCAGCGTCCTGGCTGCCTACGGCCAGGTCACCGTCGTAACTCTCAACTACCGTCTGGGACCACTAGGTAAGTCCCGGAGAGAGAGAGAGAGAGAGAGAGAGAGAGAGAGAGAGAGAGAGAGAGAGAGAGAGAGAGAGAGAGAAAGAGAGAGAGAGTGAGTTTTATGGTAAAGATCTGGCATTTCATTAACTGTTTATTTCATCATCTGTAGCTGACCGTCTCTGTGATCCTGTATCAGTCACATGGGTGCCAGAGAAAAGGCTACACAGGAAGGATTATGCTTGTAGGGAAGTTAGCTGGGAGGAAATTGTTTGGAGGAGACTTTCAGGAAGAAGGAAGGTAGGAAATTGATTCCAGGAAGTTATATATATATATATATATATATATTATATATATATATATATATATATATATATATATATATATATATATAATATAAGACTCCTTCTGAAGATGTATTAATATACGAAAGTACTTAAGGAAATTCCTGTTTCATTTTTCCTCCGTGGTCTGACATTGTCACATTTTTTATCACGTGTTTATTTTCGTGATAAACATGAATTTTCGTGACACACACCACACACACATATATATATATATATATATATATATATATATATATATATATATATATATATATATATATATATATATATAGATAGATAGATAGATAGATAGATTGATATAGACATATATGGGCATAGATATGACATATATAGACATATAATCTTTTTATTCGCCCGGTTTTACTGTACGTAACAAAATATTTAATTATAAATAATTGACTGCATGCAGTAATCCGGTTATAGAAGTCTGCTAATAATCCTGGTAATCAAATTAATCTACAACGCCAGGTAAATTGACCGAGTTAATCAAACAGTATGTGACCCGCATCAATTGTTCTCTCTCTTTACCACACAAACCAGTCCAACCCAACACTAACCCACCTAACCTGTAAAAGTTCATAACTATAAGATGGGCACTCTGATGAATCCTAGACGCAGTCTGTTATTATTAGATGAGCAGTCCTAGAAGCGCATTGTATCCAAGCCAGAGCATATGATTACGTGATTGACCATACAACCAACCCTGAGGCTTCTTCATGGATCGGGCCTCGGGATCATTGATCCTAGGATCAATTCAGTTTGACCTCAGGATAAGACTGAACCTTTCCAGCCAATTTTCATGATTTCATGTGCGTCAAATACGAATTTGCTTAACAAGAGACGTTCAAACCTTCGACACCCAGTTAACCAATGCAAATTAAAACGAAGATCCACCAAAAACACGGTGATCTTTATTGAAATAAAGCGCGGGAAATTTGACGTTGTGGTCGATGACGTCAAAATTGCAGATTCAAGTAAGTGTAAAGACAATTTGTTCAGTCCGCTTCTGAAGACCGAGTCCAACATTGGCGCTGTGAGACCACAGTTTCCTGGTGAAAAATTTCACAGTGATTATAAACATTCTCTCTTTTCATCAGCAAATAATAATAATAGCAATAACTCCTTCTTTGTGTTCGCCATTGCTTTATGATATTCAAGGAGGTTTATATACATAATTTATAGCTCTAGAAGGAACATAAAGAAGGTTGTGTAGGGTATAACATGCTCCTTATTAAATTATTTCCCGCGTCTTACGAGTCGCTTGTTGAACATAATAACACTGCGTGGACATCACGGCCCCATTTATTTTATCCGAGATTGGAAAGGTAACAAGACTTGATCGACTTGAGAATGGTCCAGGACGAACCGAAACGTCGTCGTCCCTTCACGTTCTAGTGTGTGGTCTGGTCAACAAAGGTAATAAGGATGATCTGAGTGAGGAAATGTTCAGGTCTCAACCGCTTATGATGAAACGTACGAGGTCGTAAAACCCTGCAATCTATCTTTTTTGCGGAGTAGAAAAGAGTGTAGTTTTCACTGACTCGCAGGTCAACTTATATTATTCTGCTACTATTTAAGCTGACGTTATTTCCGTGTACTAAGTCCTATTTTTGTGTACTAAGTCCTGTGCCAGTGTACCAACTCCTATTTATGTTTTCCGTCAATGTCATTACTGAGGTTTGGAAAGGGAGAGTTAATAGTAGTTAGAAATCCTTCTACCAGGAATAAGACTGCTGCTAACAGATGCTAGACACCCTAACAGGAGTCATAAGTGATTACATGAGTAAGTAATTACTTACTCCTGTAATCACTACAGGAGTAGAAGCTGTCTGCTTCTGTACCAACTAGTTAAAGAAAAACAAATATCGTGTACGAGACTGTGTTTACTTTAGCTGTTCAGCACAGCTGATGTCGGGTATCTTCCTCTTATTAAATTATCTCACGCATGTCCTGGCTACTCCCGATGCTAACAAACATGAACCCAACCACAGAAATTTTCCTGTTAGAATTTGTATTAAATAAAATATAGAAACAGTGGCATACAATCTGTATTATACTTCATCGGAAGAAATAATTTGTTGTTAAGAAATCTTTTCTTTTCCCATCTTGGTCATTTTTTTAGAATGTGTGGTACAACAAGGCCTTAAAATATCAGGGGAAACAAACACATGCGTGGCCATAAAACACAGTAATGGCCCAGTCCTGCCCAGATTCTGTCCGTAACGCTGTACTAGGGATCCCGGAGCGAGCATTCATTGATCCGAGACCACTCCTAAATTCTTTCGGGAAAATTTATGCGCCGATGAAAACACGTGCCTTAAAACTATCTCCCATTATTTAAGGTAATTCACCAGTAACCTTAAAATTTGGCGAAGGCTGGGACAACAAAAAGGGGGAGAAGGCGTGGGGTAGTAAACCAGTGATTGTTAGGTGAGTGAAAGAGCCAAAACCACACAACAAACATGGTCTTCTCCCTTCCGGCAGACTATATAGCAAACAGACTTTGATAGACCTAATCTGACAAAGGGAACCATAGCGAAAACTATTTTTTTGTACGGTCACCTACTGTTAGACTGACAGTCTACCCACCTTCCAAATAGTTGCCCAGCCTGCTTACCTACCTGCCTGCCTGCTGCCTCTGTCTTCCAACACCTTTGCCTGCCTGCTGTTCTTTATTCTGCCTGCCTACCTACGGCCTGTATGTTGCCCTGCCTACTTACCTTCCTGATCGCCTGCCTGCTGCCCTCTTTTCTAAATGCCTTCCAGCATGTGTGTTTGCTAGCCAGTCTTCCTACCTGCTGACCTGCCCATATAGCTGCCTTTCCTCCCCAGGAACACCTTCAAGACACCTAACTCCCCTCTGCATGTTCTCTCTCAGTAATCGAATTACTTTCCAATACGTTGTCGCTGGATTTCTTCGTGTTTATATTTCCTTCGCCTTTTGTTATGGGAATATTTGCATTACAAAAACTTTTATTATTTCTGAAAGTTGAATTTTTCGCATACGATAGAGAATAGGCATTCTTGAGTTTCTGCTTGGAAGATGTCACCAACTTTTGAAGAGAAACTCGCTTGAGTTTTGTTCTGGCAAGACTTAGGGGGGGGGAGGGCGCCATAAATAATTGATAAACTTAAATTGGTTCTAGCAAGAAAGAAATTGTATTTTTTAAAGACCCTTTTCTTTATAAAATTCATGTTTTGTGTACACGTAACAAATTCAAGTATATCTTACGTATTGTAGGATTAATCGAGATAAAGTATTGTAGTTGATGAACTGAACAATTTGAAGGAAAAAAAATAATCAAGTACACACACAATGAACATTCCATCTCAAAAACATCATACACAAACACCACATCACACACACGAACTTCTCGCCACACAAACCACACCAAACACCAAACCCCCAACTCACCCCCAAATCCAGCCTTAAACCCAAAGTCCCACCACACTCTCAAAATCATTTAAAAAAAATAAAAGTCCAAAACTCCCACACCTTCCAACTATTTGCTCCACTCTCCCTCACACCCACATCTCAAAACTTAACATGCATGAGTTGTGGCAACCACACAAATGTTACCGGTAAGCCCCGGACTTAGGCCATTGATTGGAAGGCATTAATCTAAATTGGACATGCGACAGGCCTGCCTGCCGCTCCTACTCTGATTTAAACAGCGATTCCGTGTCCTTCCCCGCCAGGTTTCCTCAACACGAGCCCAAATGGGAGCGGGCGAGGAGTGGTGGGCAACCAGGGGCTCATGGACCAGCTGGCGGCACTCTCCTGGGTCAACGAGAACATCGTCCACTTCGGCGGAGACCCTACCAGAGTGACTCTCTTCGGGCACTCCTCCGGTGCCGCCTGCATCAACTACCTGATTGTCTCTCCAGTGTAGTGCNGAGAGAGAGAGAGAGAGAGAGAGAGAGAGAGAGAGAGAGCCGGATAACAGATAACCTGAGAGAGCAAAAAGAGTGTCAATAGAAGACTTGTCTCAGAATGGCAATAAATGATAATATAAGCGTCGATTTTCAATGTGTGATTTTATCGGTACGTGAGAATGCCTTGGAGACACATGCGCCCGTCAACTGTCTATCTTTTACTTAACCTAACACATATACCAACGCGGAATTTCCTTACGCTATAGACAAATTGCAAATGAGAATAAATCAATATCCCGAAAATAATCTGTTTGTCAAATGAAGGTAATCTTTCTTCTGACTGGGATGAAATGAGGAGCAATATATTACGTCAGGTAATATGGGCGATGGTTGCTTCTTCCAGGCACACCGGCCTCGCATCACCACGTTCACTGTCTCATCTCCCTCACACCACTCACTCATGGTCCCCTCTGTCTCACACCACTCACTCATGGTCCCCTCTGTCTCACACCAGTCACTCATGGTACCCTCTGTCTCACACCAGTCACTCATGGTACCCTCTGTCTCACACCAGTCACTCATGGTACCCTCTGTCTCACACCAGTCACTCATGGTACCCTCTGTCTCACACCATTCACTCATGGTACCCTCTGTCTCACACCAGTCACTCATGGTACCCTCTGTCTCACACCACTCACTCATGGTACCCTCTGTCTCACACCACTCACTCATGGTACCCTCTGTCTCACACCACTCACTCATGGTACCCTCTGTCTCACACCAGTCACTCATGGTACCCTCTGTCTCACACCAGTCACTCATGGTCCCTCTGTCTCACACCAGTCACTCATGGTCTCAACTACCTTACACCAGTTACAAATTATCACATTTCCGTTAAATGAGAGAGAGAGAGAGAGAGAGAGAGAGAGAGAGAGAGAGAGAGAGAGAGAGAGAGAGAGAGAGAGAGAGAGAGAGAGAGAATTAAACCATTGTGCCAAGCCTTCATTTTTTATAAACATTGTGAGTTGAAGAAACTATTGAAGTCTAAAAAATCGGTGAATGCAAACACGGAAAGCCAAACTGGGGGCAAAGAGCAAACATCCCATGTCGGATTCCGACAAACGAGATGGAAACAAGTTCATTAACTGGACACTAAGAACACACGTGTACTACGTTCACGTGCAAAAACATGGGCATTAATAAACGTGGACTCACCTAACCCAATGAGTAGTATTTATCGTAGAGATTTGATGGCTCTTCTTTGATACAAAGGGCATATGACAGACCCGGATGACTCCATATCCCAGGTTACTCCCCAATCCTAGGTGACTCCCCCACCCTCGGAGGCTCTCCTAGTCCAGGTGACTAACCCCCACTCCAGGTAACTCCCCACCACAAGGGACTTCCCCACCTTAGGTGTCTCCCCCAACCATGGAAGGTGTGCAGTGTTAAAATTAAAGAATATTATAAGGATTTTATTTCTTATTAGGATGTACCTGTTTACCTTTACGTCATTACTTCCTCTTTATCTTCCTCTTCCCTTGATGTTGATCTTTATTTCCCCCTCTTCCCTTTCCATATTCTTCTAAGGCCTCTCCTCGCCCACACCCCTTCATTTACATTTTTTTCGTCGGCTTATTTCCCCTGCAAATGGTTCTCCATTACTATTTCCATGCTCCTTCTCTCCTGAGTCCCCATCTCATCCATACTTCTTTCCCTTCCCACGTCCAAAAGTTCCATTTTAACATTGCAAAAGGAAGGCGACTTCTCAGCGTGTGGAAAAGCTACAATAGGATGCAAAAGTTATTCGGCAAAAGCCTCGACTATTTTTGATGTTGGGATTCTGAGAAGTGGAATATGTGGGGGGCTCCGGCGACCCGATATTTCCAGAGTAACTCGCGATAGTTGGCTGTAGATGCAGATAGTAGTCTGCCCCCGAGTGGAAGAACAGAAAAAGAAATAAAAGCTACAAGAAACAGGGGATAAATGAGAATGGGGGAAGAGTAATGTGGATGATTACAACTTCAATAAATATGAGGTAAAGATTCACAAATTTTCAAATATTTTGGATAACATTTAGAACAACAAAAATAAATCTTAATTTGCTGTTGGGATAATTCAAGTAAAGCAACCTAGATAACAGTTTCCTAATTTGATAACTAATCCGCAGAAAGAGACGTAAATAATAATAATACTAAATTTAAGAATATTAAGTAAAGGAACGGGAGCAGGAAGGACTTGTGGCTCTCGTCAAATACTTAACAATGTCAAAGTAACGTAAGATATTTATCACGTGAAAGAGATAAGCCAGCGTAACTCTACAGTATTTGGGAGGGCTATGGGGACAAGGAGTTGGGATATGGGGATAAGGAGTTGGGATATGGGGATAAGGAGCTGGGATATGGGAGGACAATGAACTGAAACAGGGGAATAGGGAACAGAGAGAATAAGGTCTGAGATTAGAAATGGTGCCCAATTGTTTGAACCATCAGTGATTGAACGCTCGCCATATAAAATACCAGCCCTCACTGTACCGACCAGCGCAAGGGGATTAACTAAAAATGTCAAAGGTGATCTAGTCTAAACATTACATAATTATTTCTGTAAATAATAGCTAAGATGGAATTATTCACAAATAACAACAGATTCAACCCCAAACTAGTAAAAATGGATTTCCTATAGAATGTACTAACAACCAGCTTTACAAGTGTAAACTAATACATCTAGATGTGAGTGTGTATGTGTGTATACATTTCCATGCGCGTTTATATAAAATATCTAAATCATGTCCTGTATTGTAGTATACATGTGAGCATAAATTTTGCTGCTACATCTGCCAATATTATTCCTCTTTGTACTCTGCAGAAAGTTTAAGCGTATCACCGTTGATACACACACATCCAGGATACGTGTCCCAAAAAAAGACACTCCGCAGCTTTTCTCCTAAACTTTCAAAAGAACAGATAAACGCAGATGAAAAACTCGTTGATACGTTCTATCATTCCCTGCCATGTTATTCACGCCCTGTTTCAATATCACCACTCTGGAGTATCTAATTCCACTGCCCTCTATCTACACCCTCTCATGTTTCACGCTGATAATCTGCACAAAAATAAAACGCCCTAAAAAGAACGCAGCTTTTGATCTATGGCACACGAGGCGCAAACATAATTAAACCCAAAGGGAAGCACATAAAACCCCGATTCCCTAAACTACACAGGGACGCGTTTAATCAACAATGCATAAGGTAAACCTAAGAGAGAAGGTATACGAACTTTACTGGTATAGCTGGTATGCTGCCTGTAGTGGGGCAGATACTTGTGTTTGCCAATATCACAACACTTGAAATGTTTCTTTGAAGTAGCGAATTCGAACCTTATTGGCCTGGGAATGGTGAGGACTGCATGCACTGTCAGGTGGTAACTGCGCCAGCAGTGGGTAGGATCCCAGGGTTACGGGGGAGGAGGGAGAGGGGGAAGATGAGGAAATGTAGTGAGAAATAGCGGGGAAGATTATTGGCGGAATTGAGGAAGATGTGATTAGAAGTGAGGAGTATGATTGTGAAGATGAGAGAGAAATGAGGAAGATAAATGCAGGAAAATGCTGAATGTGAGAATGGCAGAGTAAGGAAGACGAATATAACGATTGAGGAAAATTTGATTGAGAAAACGGAATTTTGAGTAGTGAGGAAAATGAGTTTCGAGTAGTGAGGATTATTAATTTCGAGCACTAAGGAAGATCAGAAATTAAGATAGAGACTAGAGGAAAATGAGAGTAGGGAATTGAGAGATGAAATTGATGAAGTAAAAAAAAGATGAAGGTGGGAAAGTGTATAACGTGAGTGTGGAGAAGATCATTAGGGTGGAAAAGAAAGGGAAGTAAAGAACAGGAAGAAGTGGAAATGTAGAAATGATTAGTGAAATGATATTCATAACAATGGCCCAGCTAGCAAAAGGATTTTAATGCCTGAACGCCTATGTTATAGTTCCTGTCTTCTGGTTGTCCTTGAAACTGGGGCCCATGTGAAGAATCTTTAGAATTTTGACCATTTACATAACGCTGACTTCTCTCGTCTTGCTTGTCTAATTTGTCCAGAAGTCAGAGAAAAGATCTCCTGCGGACCATGAAAGTAACACGTGCTCAAGATGTGCTTCTAGTTGTGCAACCACTGCTGTATACCAGACTAACAACGCACCTTATTGTGCTTAGTTTCTTGACTGCTTCTCTTTATATCATCCTATCTAACTTTCTATTAATCTATCAATTTCTTTCTCTTGCTCTCGCATACCATTTTCTGTCTCGTGTACGAATGCTTATAGGAATTCTTTCTCCACAGAAGGGGCCAGTAATATATCGAAGAATTCTACTATTTGTTTTTTATTTCAAAAGTTTGGCCGTAACTCTGCGACTTCACAAAATAAACCTTCTTGAAACATCTAGCGAATGACACAACTCTCCTTTTAGGGGTAAAAAGAAAAGCTCTTCAGGAAATGAACAGTAACTTCTAGCTGAGATGGGTGGAGTCCATCCCAGCATCTTGGCATTTGAGAATTGCGTGCAATTTCCCTCGTTCCTGAGTACTTGGTTGACAGTTGTTTTCTGTGACCGATTGCGGAGAATGATTGTTCAGGCTGTATGATGGTGAGGTGCACTCTGACTACCCAGAGCATCAAACTCCTGCTACCAGCCACAGTTCTCCAAGTGTTGCAAGTTTAAGTTTAGATTTTAAATCTCTCTTGTATGTTTTAACTAATGTCAGTGATGTTCATGAAAATACTAACCAAGCACACATACTTATTTGATAAGAATAATATTTTACTTTATTAGCATTGAACGTTTTGTGCTGTTAGAAGGATACAATCAAATTTGCAACAGGATAAAGCTAACCCCAACTGTTACCCAGAGTCTTTATATGATCGGTTGATTGGAATTCAGGCGTCTATGCGTACTGAGCGAACAGCTTACATATGTAAATCAGCCACTAAACTAATAAAGATTGGTTATGGAATGATATTCAAGAAAATGGCACAAGCTGGCTGTATACGAAACTGCACCAGCTGAAGAATCTAGCAAACAATGGCTGTATATAACAATAAGACCACCAATATATCAACGGTGCTCAAGGCTCTTATGTACCGGCCAGTCTAACCAGACTGAGTCAAAACTACAGAACAGTCTCTACCTTGTTCTGAATTTGGATAAATGACTGAGAGTAGACCAGGCACGACAGAGGTATATACCATTATGTGAGCGAACATGTGTTTCATATATGAATTTGACTCCCCATCTCTTGAGTATGTAAAAATTAGAGAGCAGTAACTAGTATTGGTTAGAGCTTCAGTAATGATAAGTAAATAATTGAAGTAGACATTGCACTTCAGAGGCCCAAGCGCCCTGCCCTATGGTAAACAGACACCGAATTAGCCACTTTCATTCAGAGCCACTTTCAGACTTCGTTATTGATAACAGTCGCTAATTAGCTACTGTTATGGAGCGATACTGCTTGAGATACACAGTGCCTGAAGCGTTGCAAGAAGAGCATGGTGCCACTTCTGCCTTGTTTCTGCCCTCCATATGCTTCTATTCTGGCTAATTATAATTCGGTCTCTGTCAACTCGTAACCTCTGAGACTACAAATCTCATTGTTTAATTAAAGCTTCCAACTATATAAGTTCCAAAGCAAATTGATCAACCTTTCTTTTTTTATGTATTCCATGATGGGTTGAAACACGAAAACGTTCGGAATTTTCGTTTTATTTTCTTAGTGGATTACGATTTAATATAAACTGATGCCATTCATTTATGAAATGTGAAAAATAAATAAAAACTATTTATCTACATAAAATAACAGTGCAAATTTTTTAAGCGCTAATTACAGTAAAAATATTATTTCATCAAAACATACACACACACACACACACACACACACACACACACACACACACACCAGCATGGAGCCCGTACTTTGTCAAGCACAAGACGAAGCTGGAAAAAGTTCAAAGGTATCCCACTAGACTAGTCCCAGAACTAAGAGGCATGAGTTACGAGGAAAGGCTGCGAGAAATGCACCTTACGACAGTGGAAGACAGAAGAGTAAAGGGAGACATGATCACAACCAACAAAATCCTCAGAGGAATCGACCGGGTAGATAAGGATAAACTATTCAACACTGGTGGTACGCGAACAAGGGGACACAGGTGGAAATGGAAACTGAGTACCCAAATGAGCCACAGGGACGTTAGAAAGAACTTTTTCAGTGTCAGAGTAATTAACAGATGGAATGCATTAGCCAGTGATGTGGTGGAGCTGACTCAATACACAATTTCATATGTAGATATGATAGAGCCCAGTAGGCTCAGGAATCTGTACATCAGTTGAGAGGCGGGACCAAAGAGCCAGAGCTCAACCCCCGCAAGCATAATTAGGCAAGTACACACACACGTACACACACACACATACACACACATTTTCAAAACTGAGAAAAGAACGCTCAAAGTGGTGCGTTTTACGAGTGCGCTAATGTTCTGAGCCGGCCATTTAGATCTCTTGATTTAACCAATATAAAACTGTGAAATAGGTCGCTTGAAGAATGAAATTGTTATAGAACGTAACAAGAGGTTCATTATCAAGCATTGACGACATATTTATTGAGTTAGTGCTGGAAGGTATCCTAAATCCTTGTTGTTTTGGTGCATTTTAAAGAGCTGATAGTGTGCGTTTTATAGTGTTGGTTGCGTGTATAGTAAAGAAATTATATTTAAGTTCACTTTAAAGAAGCTCTGTTTGAGTGCATTGTAAATGATTGTTCTATTTAAAATTGGGATTTTGATTTTGACCATTTGTTCTACCACCTACCAATTTACGGCCACATATGCGTTTTTTACGAGAATAAAAATCTGTTTAGTAAGCGGCTTTGTTCAGAGTTTCACTATTTTCCTATTGAAAGAACTAAATAAAAAAACAAAATAATTTGTTTTCCTCAAGAGCAAAAGAAAGTAAACATTATCTAAAAACAGAAAAAATACTGTACAAAATAATGAGACTGGAAGACGAGAAACGGGAAGAAAAGAAATATGAATGAAGCAATAGGAAGAAAGGAAATTTAAAGCGTAGTTTTATTTCAGTTTCACTGTATTCAGTGTTCACTGCTCTCAGCAAGCAGTAAGTCAGGACAAGAACCATGAACTGGTTCCTGTAGATATAATCGTCTGTTTAGGCACAGAGGAAACTTAATTTATGGAGTTATCGAGAATCATTCCTCTTAGGCACAAAGGTAGCTCGCTTTAGATATCGGATTATCTTATTTTAGGAATTATGGGAATCTTACGTTAGGCATAAAGGT
Organism: Procambarus virginalis; assembly: GCA_020271785.1. Classification (NCBI taxonomy): domain Eukaryota; kingdom Metazoa; phylum Arthropoda; class Malacostraca; order Decapoda; family Cambaridae; genus Procambarus; species Procambarus virginalis. The sequence goes on from WNGS01005680.1 coordinate 3,612,655, forward strand.
AGCTTACTAGAAGTATTTCCTTAGGTAAATAGTTATATTTCTTTCGACGTATGTTAATATTTAAATGTGTTACCCCCTTATTAAGAGATTTAATATTTTAAGAAACAATTTTCTAACTTTATAAATAAGTAATCATAGGCATGACTAACTAGGATTATGTATAGCTTCCTTAAATGTATATTTTACTCTAGTCACAGACTTAAGTTACTCTAAGCACAAATTTCTATGGGTACTGGCACTGATTACTCAATGAATTGGGGAATGCCTGCTACCTTAATTCATATAGGGATGCATACAGTCATATGGTACCTCACACTTGAGAAAAGCCGGAAACTTTCAAGAGACACAGTGGTAACCTGTTGAGGTCAGACAGGTATATAGCCAAGGGATTATGTTCATGGAAATATTACTTTAGAGAAAGGGATAGACGTCTTTAGGTACTGGACTAGCCTACTTTATGAATAGGTGAAGGATGATTTTTTTGTTATCTACGAACAAGGAAATTGTGGTTATCTTAGTTTGTGAATAGTGACTTACTTGAAACACAGGTCTTTCTTATTTTAGGATTTATTCTCATCAAAATATGTTACTTTGTGTAGTAGGGTATCTTCCTTTAAGCATAGGGGCATTGGAACATAGAATTATCTTACCTTAGGCATAGGGGTATCAAAGCTTAAGTATAGGGGGACCATATTTTCTAAATAGAGGTAACGTAATTTAGTCGTTGTGGGTATTGTTATTTAGAAACAATTTTTGCTTAATTTGGGTCTAGAGGTACTGTAATTTAGGCATGAGGGCGCAGTAATTTCCTTTTCATCATGTGACTCGGTTTCAGCTTCTTTGATTTCATACAGATCTTCGTTTCCTTACGTCAAATATTCTCAATATTCCAAGATATTTAACTCATTTTTCTTTAGTTGTATGACATTAATAGTACAATTACAAATAGTGATTTGGTAAAAATAAATGCATTGCATAATTATTTAAATAGCTAAAATTTGGGAAAACTATTATTATCAGTTATACACTCATGTTCATCTGTTCTCTCTTACATATATATCAGTATTTCCATTTGAAAGATTTTTATCTGACTTACAAGAATAATCAGTTTCATAACCGAGACAAAAATAGTACACACTACCTAAAGAAACAAAACAAAACAGGAGAAGGTCCAAATATTTGCAACAAGGCTCGCTCCTGGGCTGAGGGAACTGAGCTATGAAGAAAGACTGAGGGAACTGAACCCCACCACACTGAAGGAAACCTGAAATAGTGCAGACATTATGCCGATTTACTAGATTCCAAGGGAATACTGGTTTGGTAAGAGGGTTGTGGATTTATGGAACCAATTACAAGGTAACATAATAGTCGGAGGATCCCTGATTGCTTCAAGCGGAGGTTAGACATGCATATGAATGACTTTGGGAGGGCATAAACAGGAGCTGCCACGTATGGGGGCAAAAAAGGTCGTCTGCAGTTTCCTTGATTAGGTTCTTATGATAATTGACCTTTTTTGTGACCTTCATTATTGTGAGCATCGCAGCCTGGTTGGTACATCAACGGCCTTGTGTTTTCCAGACTCGAAATGAGACCATTGATGATCCAAATTACTGAAAAGACATTACCCAAGATAATATGGATTGCAAAATAAATATGACGTGCATGAAGATTAAATTAAAACCGTACTCTATTAAAGTGATTCAAGAAAAGTTAAAATCTCAAATTGGTTACGAGTTAGGTATTTTCTAAAACCCTCATTCACGTAATATGAAGAAAACAATCATATTTAGTAAACGCCACACCTTGTATTAGCACGGCTTGAATATAATGTTTTGGTAGGAGGACATAATACATTCATGATGACCAAGCCACACATCAGAAAGTGACGAAACGACGACGTTTCGGTCCGTCCTGGACCATTATCGAGTCCTATAATTTGATATGGTCCAGGACGGACCGAAACGTCGTCGTCTCCTCATCTTTTGATGTGTGGTTTGGTCATGATATCTTCACCCACGTTATTGTGACTCGTCTTCTAATACGCGCATTTTTCACCTTGCTAGTGACATGCATTTCCATTGGCAGAACGTTAAATTTATCAGAATGTTAATATAAAAAAAAAATTTGCAAGAGACACATTTGCCACGTTTTTCATTAAAATTAATACCTGCGTGTAATTCAATCTCCATTTGGCCGCGGTTCTAATGCAAGCGATCACAGACCAAAGTGTGTTGTGTTCGCCTCGGTAATGTTCCAGTAACATTCTGATCCCACAACTTTAATTAACACAGCTGAAGTTATCCTGATTATTTTATAATTTGGAGGAAGTTTTATAATTTGTAAATATTGTTTATATGTTTTACAAATATTGGAAATATTTTTGTGCTTAAGAATGTGCTCTCAATTATTGATGATGATATCTCCATTTATTTTATTTATTTTTATTACGTGATCTCCTGTTACTCCCAATTACATTATGGATCTAAGTTAGAGTTATAACTTATAAGTCTTGATACTCCAGGAGCTCCATATTTCTTAAGTACTGTGTGGTGTACCATGCGAGCTCTCACAGTACGTGTTGGAACATCCATATATACGGAACAGTGTCACTTTCACACCAGCGTTGTTACTTATATATGCATATTTCCTCTCCCTACTAAAAATATAATTTATTTAATTTGTATTTTTTCTATTATTTATTGTTTTATTTACGTCTTTTCATCCATTTTTCCTCTTTTTTTATATCTTAGCCTTATGATTTTTGTTCCTCTTAATTTCTCTATTACTTTTCTTTCGGTAATAATTTATCATTCACTGATTTATAAACAAATATTTTTACCTTTTCCTCTTACTTGGCCTCAAGTTCCTTTATTTCCGTCGCATGGTCGTTTAATTTCTAGAGTTCTCTCTTGTCTTTTGCCTCCTCTCCTTACTTTCTCGAAATTTACCTGCATAACTTTCATACCTTTTTCGCACGTTCCAAGGAACTTATTTTCATATCCCGTCCCCATACCAGGCCTCCTCCATCGTCCCTTCCACATCAACCCCTTCCATCGCATCCCCATCAAGCTCACAACATTTCCACCCCCAAATTCTCACCCATAACCAGCCCCCGCCCCCAACTTGGTCACATTTTATTTTTAGATACTTTTTTCTCAACTTTAGCACTTTCTCAGACTAATTCCTTTCATCTTTCACTCCAACTTTTATGAGCCACTTCGCTATTAGCTGCCGTCGCCAGGCTTTTCTCTCTTCATTCTCTTTCTTAACCTCTCCTCCCATCATTCTCTGCCTCCTGTCACCTTGTCTCTCTCTCTCTCTCTNACAATAATCACCTCCCTTAGTGCTCCGTGACGCGTTACACGGCCGTAACACAGGCTGGTGGAGGGGAAAGTGCTGTAGCAACCCCTCAATGTTTCCCTGTTATTGTGAAAATCTCTTAACGTGTCGACAACTTCTCGCCTGTATTCAAGTGGGGTTTTAACGTCCCAGCAATATTGTTTTGTAATATCCCTCGCTGGTAAGGGTAAAAACCAGCCAACACTATATTACCGAAGTGGGCTATTTGGTTCTCTATTTGTATTACAGTGTTTTTACTATTTCGTGTTTGGATAACGAGTGAAATATAGTCAAGGCGATTTATTATATTTATGTTATTGACTATATAATTAATTTATCCCGATGCACATATTTTACACCATTTAATAATTATATAACAACGATATTTGCACTAGGCCTAAATTAACGTATACTAGGCCTTACCTAATTTATATTTATTCTAGTACTGTCCACATTAGCATTTAATTCGGCCTATAAGTTACGTTCCATTCGACAATAAAGAGGCAAGGTTGTTGTCCCCTTCGTGTTTTTGTTTTTTCGTCACCTCCTCTCCGGATTCGTCTTTGTTTAGTTTAATGTCATATAATGTTAATTGTCATTTGTAACAGTATATGTTGCTAATTAACCTCGCATCCGCTGTACGTTCTATGCTGTTGAAGAATGGGTATTATTTCCCTCTAATCCCACCGAGACTGTCCTCAGTATTGTTATATGCTCCTTTCTCTGAGAAGTGCTGTTTAGACTGTCTGAATGACAGCCTTGCTTCTTATAGGGTTGGTGTTCGATTCCCAGGAAGCATGTAAACTATGCTTCCTGCAAACAATGATTCTTACCATTTATATTCTATATAATTAGAAACAATTACCTTCTACCAAACCATTCTTACTGCAATTATTATCATTGCCGAACATAAACACAAGACAACATTCAACGGAATTCAACCAAACTCCATGCTACCCATGTATCTTTGCTTTCAATGCCCCTTGTTAACAAAGAAACATGGCCACACATGCTTCTTGTCAACCTGAACAGGCCAACCATATTTGTTTCCAACTAATGTTTTTGCCAAACCATAAACCCAGGTCAACAATGCACCCACTTATCCGCTAAATAATCCTTGTACAGAAATAATCTTAAGCTCATGGACCCCGCATTTCCAGTCGCCGGTCGCCTTTTGCTTCCAATTCCTGTTCGTTTACTTGATAAAATTTACCTACTACTGTTTCTTTGTGGAAAAGAAAACTTTTCCACATCACTATGGTATATCTGTGTTTCAAGCAACTACCTATGTTTTCTTCTTCTCGTGGTACTTTTAATGCTTTTGTCATGTCTTCCCCTTTCGTTTGTCTTCGTACTCCATTCCATGTTATTCTCGGACAAGCCTAGTTAGAAACCTTTAAGATTTACAAGTTTCCTGTTAAGCGATTTATGTTGGAAGCTCCACGACAGGACTCCATATCTTAGAACTTGTCTCGCGACGGCAGTGAACAGTACTCACAATGCCTTCTTGTTGAGGGTATTGAAGGCATTCTTGGTATTCAATAGTTTAGAGTAGACCTATGCTTCTGACATTATCTTGTACATACACGTGTCTCTAAAGTAAGACTTAGAGTTAAGTCTCATCTATAGTGTGTTTCACTAGTTGCTTTAGAGAGGTGGTTTCCTTTCACTGTGTACCGTCCTGCTGGTCTCCTGCTCCCTCTCCCTAATATTATCATTTTAAACTTGTTGGTATCGGCTTCCGGCAGACATGAATCGGACAAACTGAAGAACTTACCTATTTTATCCGAATAAAAAATTATCCTGGCCAAAATGCTCTCTACCAAATATGCAGCCTGCCAACAATGCTACCTCTTAGCTATGTTCCCAGTCAAACATGTTCCTTGCCAAAAAGAGCAACTTGGAAATCCTTCTACTTAGCATCCATGTACCTTGCCTACGTATGCCTGCCATTTTCCCTGCCAACAACGTTCCCTGCCAACCACGTACTCTGACAAGGGAAACTCCCTGGACAAGAGAAATATAAAGCGAGGAGCTTGCCGTGTGCTCCTGCGTTTACGGTCGTGTTGTGTGACGCTAGTAAATTCTATATTGAATTTGTGGCTGCGACAAACACAGCTGTAAAGTGGGCCGGTGTTTTCCGGCCTCCGTGTGCGTTCAACTAACAATCATACACAGAGAAACATAGAAACAGACGGACAGACATAGACAAGAAGGCACACACGCGCACACACACAAACATGGAGTTCGATAAGCTCAGGAATCTGTACACCAGTAGATTGATCATTGAAAGGCGGGACCAAAGAGCCGAACCTCAACCCCCGCAAGCACAACTAGATGAGTACACACACTCACACGCACACGTACCACACACATGCACATAAATGCTCGGGGGTCGTTTTCTAAAAGGCCCGGGTTCGATTCCCGACCGAGACAGAAACAAATAGGCAACGTATATTTCATCTAATGCACCTGCTCACCTAGCAATAATTAGGTAACTAGTAGTTTGACAGATGTCATAGGCTGCATTCTGTAAGAGCGGCCAGTAAGAGGAATGGACTAGAAAATGTAATATCTGATGTTTCCCAGATCTTGCTTCCTAGTTTCTTGTCATATTTGGTTTTAAAACCAAACATGACAGGAAATAAAGGCATCCAGAGTCATTAGACGACCGAAAATTGAGATTGCGGACCCCAGGAGCTGAAGCTTGCACCTGCTAAGCACCGTTAGCTAAGACCTATAGGATAACAAACACACACACACTCAGAAAACGGCAGCTTGTACACTTTTCGTATATATTTTTTCAAAATCAAATAAATGTTTCGTTTGCATGTCAATAATGGGCATTTGAAATGGCTCAGTGTAAACGCTGAAAACTGTGCCAAAATCCAAAATCCCAACACCCTCCTAAGTTTCACGTGGAAGGCAAGTCACATAAAGATCTAACCATTACACTTTATTCGCGAATCGGAACTTTGTGGTCCATATACATGCAAGTGAACATAATTATAATGATATATAGTTGTCCCTTAACTTAGATGCGAAATTAATTCTTGTTGGAATTGCTTTTTCTGTAAAGTTTGTTGTCCGTGAACTAAGTTGTTCAGAAACATAGTTATCCATGAACTTAGTTATCAGTAAATTTTATGGCAAGCAAACTCATTTGTCTGTAAACTTCGTTGTAATTTAACTTTTTTCCATGGATTTAGTTCAATGTGAAGTTAGATGCTTGTGAACTTACTAATACATGAAAAGTTTGCTCGTAAGCCAGTTTAAAAATAAACTTTGGGAATGACAACGTAATTGCTCGTGAATATAAGTCATCAGGTGAGAGAATAGCTACACAATAAATAAAATAACCAGTAAATGAACAAAGGATTAGTTCCTAGATGGTAATAATAGTTATTTTTGTTGTATTAGTGGTTCGTTGATACTTGTTATTTTCGATTAACCCGGTTCTCCGTAATTTATATTATGATTTTTTTTATTTAATGTTAGTTTTTGTTTTGTATAATTTCTTCCCTCTTTTAGTTTTAATAGTTTCCATATACTAGATGTTGTATTGGTTGAATAAAGCGGATATACTGAAGGAATAGAGGCATCTGGCAAATTTTAATTCTGTGCTGGCTTATGGCTTATTAACCACAGTAGGCTTCATGAGGCCACCACAATATGTTACTAAACAACCATTATATATATACTTTCGTCCTGGAATTATTTCTGAACTAAAGTATACACCCAGAATGCATACATCAAGAAGCAAGGTACACATCTCGGTCTATACATCCAATGCTCGCCTATTACAATTGTATATTTATTGTTATTATAAATAAGTAAACCAAAATTTAGTTTTCCTTATTAAAATAATTAACATGAATTATTACATAAGTTATTAATCTTAATTATCACATGTCTGAAACAATAAACATTTAAAACAAAAAAGTGTTCTAGCTTATTTTCAAATATTTTCTCATGGTTTTTCCCCTAGTACTCGCAGGAATATGTTGTGGCGTTCGCACTACAGGCTACGTTCTTGGGGACAACACCATAATCGCGGAATTTACGCATGTGCAGTTTGGGAAGCCTGGGCTCGATTATTTCTTGCCACCACCGTGGAAAAAAAATAAATGATCATATATTTGGAGAATGTTTTCATATATTTTTGTAATAGTGACACAGAAAGGAAAAATATATTACAGAGAAAATAATAGTTAGGCAAATTTTTATCTATTTGGGTCATAGAGGTTATTTGTACTATATGTGTGTTCCGTTTGTGAGAATGTAAAAATAGAAGAATTCAGAAAACTTAAGAAGGCGTATTGGCCTGTACAAAGTAAGCTCATATTTACATCCAACTAAACTCATTCACACATGTCTGTGTTTGCTTGTCTGTTTGACTGAGGATGGAGGCCAGATGCTGTAAGCTAGCCTCATTAAACGTTGAAGGATTAAAGGTGATTATAAGAACAGTGGGGGGAAGGGGGCCGACCCCTGTACAACATTCGCGATGTCGGTCGAAATTAAATGCGCAACCCATACTCCGTAGAGTTTAGCATTCTTTTAAATATTAGTGTATTCAGATATTGATTTGCAAAATGCATCTTCAGACGACAAATTTGCAATATGAACACAACGTTTTGGTTACAGTGATTACGATAGTGTGAAGGAAAAATAGTTACAGTGATGGGAGAGACAGGGAAGGTACTATATGTTGGAAGGAATGACAAGTAGGGTGTGTGGGGGATATGGGGAGAGTGGAGACATTGATGGTGTATGTGAATGTATATATTATTTTACAAAAATAATCCCAGGAATATACAGCGAAATCATGAAGCAAAATATGCCTTATTGAACGCAATCTCGTCTATGTAGGTTAAGTCTAAAGTCTTTTATGAAGACTATCTCTAAAAACCACACCTACTGCCCAGACGACACCGTGTGGGTAACACTTTCACTAATCTTCCCATTACAAGGAACCTTTAGTGTTACTTAAGCTGATTTGTGAACATTTTCCTTTGTCTCCGAATTGTTGAGATCTTCAACGAAACACTTTACTTAGCGACACTCGTCATGCTCAATCAAACATAATATTAACTTATTATGTTTTATAATATTTCAACTTACTGCCCAAGTGAAGAATATATAACAAATATAGAGGAGATTAGTGCTACAGCCACTGATCCAACCCTTTCGATCATTCAGCAGTCAACAACAAAGACTGCTTCCAAAACATTCTAATATATATGTATATATAAACAATTAACCATAAGAAAACAAACCGTCGAAGAAATTCTTCCCAATGATCGAACCTCGTTTTTATTAACACAGAACCACGTCACTACAGGCAAACGATGTACAAACCTCCAGGACGATTCAGTGTATTAACATAATCTTTGTCCATTCTCTCTCTTTACCCTGCTTGTCGTCTTTCTTCTTTGCCTCCAATCTCTGCCATACACTCCTCCCCATTCCTTTTCTCTAAATACACGGTGTTGAACCATTTAATCTGTGGCAATCGCCCACTAGCGTCACCGTTAAGGCATTACATGTGCATTTTCGACTCGGTACGTGAGTTGCATTCTTCTGAGACCTCCTTAACATTAACTTATCCCCCCTTCCTCCCCTTTGGCGTCTCTCTCACCAATGGCTTCCCTCTCCCTCTGGCTCCCCTCTCCCTCTGGCTCCCCTCTCCCTCTGGCTCCCCTCTCCTCTCTCCCCTCTGGCTCTCCTCTCCACGTGCTTAAATTCATCAAGGTTGTAAATCTAAATTTATAGCGGGTAATACTCGTCTGTTAGGTAAATCAAGGCCATTAAAGGTCCTGTGTTCTTCCTCAGGTAAGATATATAATTTGTCTCTTTCAACGGTGATGTGGCTTTATGTTGAATTTAACTTGTGGTTGTTTTTTTGTGATACATAAAGGTTATTGAGATTAGGTTGGTGTATGTAAATTTACATTGTGTCGCATACATTTACAAATACATCTACACACGCATGCACACACGTACACACACACACACGCATGCGAGACCAAAGAGCCAAAGCTCAACCCCCCGCAAGCACAACTGAGTACACATACTAAAGAACCACTAGCAAACACATCGAAACAAACGACCTCGGATGGCTAACGTGTAAAACGTTCGATTGTAAGCTAGGGTTTAATATATGGTTTGTTTTATACCACAACGCGTGTGTGTGTGTGTCCGTAGACAAACATAACAATTCACATCTGTGACATCTTGGGCTATGAAAAAGATTATTCGAACAATATTTGTCAATCATTGAAGGTAACTGAGTAATAAAAATGTAAAGAGTTTAATTGAATTAACTGTTAATTTAAACCTTTCATTTGCGGCACGGGGCTGAAAATAAATATACATATAATTCAGAATTTAAAATCATTGACTATTTGGTGCAGCAGAATATTAATAGAACATTAGAGTACACGGTTTTGGATTTTGAATATCGTGTAGTTCAAAACGTCATTTAGACCTACATACACGAAGCTATTTTTTAAAGCATACTACACCCATTCAAGGGGAAATTATCAAAAATGTGATATCGCTTTCCCAGAGTCACCTAACAAAAGATATAACCAGAGGCCCTTAATGCCAAAATATTTCCACAAGAATATAATCTAGAAACATTTTTTACACTGATTCATCTCTAAATCCATCCCTGGCCAACCATGTATGCAAAGACATTTGTATCAACTAGGGGAAACCTTGTTCTATGACAAGAGTTTCTAACAAAGATTGCTTAGGCGTCGAAGTAAGCCTTTTAATGTTTCGACTTCGATGAGACCTGGATAAATATTAATTTCGAAGTAGAGTAGCTAATTTCTAGAAAAAAATACTAGGTTACACAATAAAAATGGGATCTCTCGACTGTCTCAAACAAAAGTTAGACATACAGATGAATAAGTATGGTTAGGTTCATATAGGAGCTGCCTTGCAAGGCTCCACAAGTCTTCGCAGGTTTCTTGATTCTTATGTTCTCTACCGTTGTACGTAGACGCAATATAAAGGGACATTATAGTCTGTTTCCATTACAGAAACTTAATAGATTTCCATTGGTATGTAGAGCATCAAGCAAGATGATTTAATATGACGACAGTGAAGCCGATGAAGATGTTAATGTGAAACAGGTAAAAAGCAAAGTTTTAAGATATACTTAATGATTCCCACGTTTTTTGTTTATCCGCGACGATCATTTATCAAAGCATTTTCATTTATGTATGTTACTTGCAAAGGTCCCAAAAAACTTATGGTTAAATATTTATTTTAATTAGTTTATGCATTTACATATTGGGAAAATTTTTAACGTTGTTAGACATGCCGGTACACAGACCTAAAATACTATCCTCGATTGCTTTGATGTGAGATCAAGCCATTTGTGTAATTCATCTGCAAGTCCTTGCTCATTCTTTTCCATTTTCTTTTGATAACTCTCAATTGTCCCATTTTACTATTTTCACGATTATTATTTTTCGTACCATTTTTTCGTGCATTCTCACTCCTTTTTTTCTGCATTCAGTGATAACATTTTTATTGGTTCTTTTCTGATCCTAGTGTTTCTTCACTTCCTCATCCTTCCACTTCGCTGCGTCTTATCGAGGTCGAGATAATGCTCCATCTAAGGTTCAATATTTAATCAACGAGAGTGTCACGTAGACGACACAGCGATGCCTTATCCGATGTTTTTCTTCATCACTCTTACGAGAGAGCAAGACAGACACGCTGGCACACGGTTGGCTCCAGCATCATCCAGTAACGAGCATCATTGTCATATACATTTTAAGTTTATACTTAATGGAAAATATTATTTAGTTAATCAAATAAATGAGCTTCTTGGGGTCAGGGTTTAGATGAGCTTATGTAGAAAAACTCTTCTTAGATTTTAGTTTCATTAGTAAAATTAGTACTATTCTTAATAAACTCTAGTTTAAGTTACAATAAGAGAGAGNAAGAGAGAGGAAAAATATTGGAAAAGGAATCATCATTTCTTTCATCCCCTTTTTTTATAATCGTTTTCTGTTGACATTTTCAGCCATCCTCATCAGCTGACGACTGTCGCTGGTCCCAGACACTCCTGTAAGCTTCTTAAGGACTGCTGTAAAACTGCGTCGGGTGTAGTCTCTCTTGTGTGGCTCTGAGGGCGTGTCTCGAGTGTTGGCCTCTGCAAATATCCACACAGGGATTATCCAACACTTTAGCGAGCCCGAGTGCAGTGCACACAGGTCGTGAGTGATGTTGACATCTGGAGCTACTTTACTAAACCTTCTGTTTACTTTCCTGAAGCATTCGCTGCAGAACAAACGTACATTCTCCTAATGGATTCCTAGACTGGCCAGTGCGTGAAGCATCTCATAATCAATCCGTAAAAATAGAGAGCTTTACATGTATAATCGATCTCCTGAGATGGACACACTTTGATTAAACCTTGTCTTTGCAAAACATACAGGATTTTTTCCTTGCAGAGAGGATTACTGCGGCTGTTGACACACAGTGGATTACTAAAGGTGTTCTCACATAGGAATTAAATGAGGATTAAATAACACAGAAGATTACAATGGCTGCTGATTGACACAGGATTAATATGTGTTTTTAATAATAGAGGATTACTAAAGGCATTGACTCACATAGTGGATTAGTGTGGATAAGTAATGTTAATGTAATCTCACAGACATAATAACATTAGGATATAACATTACTGTGGATGTTGATTCACACAGAGGATTACTGTAGGTATTGATTCATACATAGAATTACTGTGGGTGTTGACTTGTGCTGAGGATTGCTGAAGGTGTCGATACACATACAGGGTACCTCCGGGTATTTACTAAGATGTTTACTTTGGATATTGACACACACATAAGGTTACTGTCGGTGATGAATCACACAGAGGGATTCCATGGGTATTGACCCATGATAATAACCCTAAGAAGTCAGCAGCCATAACAACTGCGTGGAAATACTGCAGCCCCATGCCCAATGAAACTTTTAGTTTAAACATATGTACATTCCAATAAGCAGGTACAATCCATCAGGATGGTAGTACCCAAACTGTACTGCGGCGCACGATGGTTCGACTTCTCTTCTTTAACCACCAAAAATGTACATTATGTTATGTAAACAGGGCGAGGACCCACCTACGGCCGTCGTATAAGTAAATTAGCATTATTTATGGCATTTCCCTAGGCGAATGGAACATTTACCGCACATTGCAAACACTCTGGCTCAATCTCCTATATACTTTGAGAAAATAGCACACATTCCTTATTCCGGCGCGCAAACACAAAGGAAAGCAAACAGTTCAATAGAGATGCGGCTGAGAGCAGCAGTGGGGGATTATGTCTAGGAGCAGTAGGGTCCTGGGAGCGGGACTATGTCTAGGAGCAGAAGGCTCCTGGGAGAGAGACCATGTCTTGGAGCACAAGGGGTCCTGGGAGCGGGACTATGTCTAGGAATCCCCAGCGTCCAGGGAGTGGGACTATGTCTAGGAGCCTCAAGGTCCTGGGAATCTGGACAAACAAAAACGTTATATCATCACAATAGTTGTCAAGTAATTATGGGTACCAGGCTATGTCTAAATATCTCCAGACTGTGCTAGGTCCATGTGAGAATACTGTCACCAGTGCCAGTCTCTTGTATGAATATCAGTAACAGAGCCAATTCCTTCTCCAAATACTAGTTTCTCGTTTGGATACCATAAACAGTGCCAGTCCCTTATCTGAATAACGCCGGCTGTCCTAGTCCCTTGTCTGAAGACCAGTGCCACTCCCTTGTCTGAATATCGTTAGCAGTGCAAAGTCCCCTGGTATGCGGGGCGAGGCACTCTGAGCGGAGTGTTAACGGGGCCCGGGAGAGGTGGCCCCAGATGTTAGTCAACAGAAGGGAGCCATCAGGTCCTTATCACCAACCTACCCACCATTCCCTGTGTCTCCCGTTGACCATCGACGTCCTCGATTGGAAAACTTTGAACATGCTGCCGGTCCAGTTCCCGAGATCCCAACTTCTCTTTCTTATTTTGTTCCTGCTCGAACGTATAAGAAAGAGGCCAGGAGCCGGAAGACTGTTGCTGGCAACTTCAAGACAGAGGGAAAAAACAAGTTAAAGCTGGAGAATTCCGCTGTGAAAAAAATCACTTTCTTATCCCTGAATGCTGACCTTAATTTGCCTTTGCATGGCGTCCAATATTATATATAATATTTTTGTATCTCTCACCTCCTGGAATATATGATTTTGTTCTGTGGACATTTTGTGTTTTTTTCTCGATTAATACTTAAATGAAGGAATGAATCTTTGTGGCGTGGGATAGCGTGCAGGCGCAATGTCCTTTACATATGTTGCTGTGAGGGAGAATGGGTAGGTGGAAGAGGGACGAAAAGCAGGGGAAAAATAGGAAGATCAACATACAGGAAAAAAGAAGGAAAGGAGGACGGTGTAGAGGCGGAGGAAGAATGCAAAGGATTATAATGAAGAAAGACGAAGGTCTACGAGAAAGGAGATCTGAAAGAACTAAAAAGTCAAAGTGGATCAAATTGAAGAAGAAACGAAGAAAGAGGATGAAAATGAAGAGAAAGAGGAGGATTAGGTTGCAGAGGATAGGAGTGGATAAATGGAAAATTTGCATATATCCAGACCGTTTCCAGTATTACAGAAAGGAGCAGCGGCCGGCAAGAAAAGAATATATTAACATTGAGTTTACAAGCTGAAGATCGCTTAAATTTGTTGGACTGTCTGCATTGCGGATGGAATATTTGTTACTTAAATAGCTCTTTGATGCCAGCCTAGCTGAGAATGGAACAGGAAATGAGCAACGAATGAGAGAACAAAGAAGTCGAAAGAAAAACAGACAAAGGGAGCGCAGAATACCTCTGGTTACCGTAGTAGAACTATAGGGGAGTTTAAAATCTCAGGCTTTGGAAATAATCTGTTTATCCCCGTCCGTCCCTGGTCGTCCATCCCTGGATCGACCTTCCCTGGGCTGTCCTTGGACCACCAAGGCACGAGATAGGTCAAAGAGTCGAGGATATTCCCTAGAAAGAAGTGGAGCAGACCAGAGATATGTTAGATTCCTCAAAGAGAGGCGAGATATAGATTACGTTGGATATCCCAACGCGGTTTGGGATACTCCAAAGAGGTGCAGAGTCCCAGAGGGGCGTAGGAGACATCAGTGACGCGTAGGATATCCAAAGGACATGAAATGTCCGGGAGAGGAGTGGATATCCCAGTGATATGGGATATCCCGGAGAGGAGTGGCTATCCAGGAGTCGTGGCACACACAGCCCGGTGAACGTCAAGGACTGGCACGCTGGTTTATCTTAAGTGAATTACGCGCTTGGCGTGGTTCAGGGACTTGTGTGTGTGTGTGTGTGTGTGTGTGTGTGTGTGTGTGTGTGTGTGTGAATGCGCGTGCATTGCTTGCTGTTTTATGCGTGCATGTTTGTGTGAATGCGTTTCTGTTTTTGGGTGCATGTATTATTTTAGTGCATAGGATTGTGTAATGCACAATGCACGCGTGTGCAATGAAATGTGTTTAGTGTATTGAAATGCACGTGCATTTCTGTTTGTGAGCGGAGGTACTTTCCTAACTCACTTAATTGAACCAGACGTGTGTGTGTGTGTGTATGCTAATTAGTTTTGAAGGCACAAAATTAATATTATTCTAAAAATCTTTACAAATGAACAACATGACAGTGACCTCCATTACAAAGCAACAAAAGGAGATAGAGAGTACCACTTGGAAGCTTAGCACTGCTGTAGTTAGCGTCACGCTCATCCCATGAAAAACCTGCACCAGTTTTCACACGACTTTTATCCCCTGACATTTGCTAAAGAATAGCCGACAAAAGCTCGGTAGAATCACCAACACGAGCAATATCCTCTACACATCCCATATATCTTCCCGGAGCCAGGAACCTTCGCCCTATCGGCAACGTAAAAATTCCTCCCCAGCCAGCAACTGTAAATTCCCCCAGATGTTCTCGCCCTGGAGGGTGGGCGATGACGACAGTAAAGCGCCCTGTTTATGGCTGAATCGTCTAGGGACGAGACGGGAATTTTGAGGGAAAGATTTAGGGGAGAAACGTGCGGATGACAGATATTGCGGGGGGTAAACCCATCTCTGCCGAAGATATTATCCCCAAGAGCCTTACCGTTCAGATTTCTGGATTAGTGAGGATGGTGGATGCTATAGCGGTTTCAGCTGGTGCCTGTCTAGTCCTGCTGTAAGGAAATAGATGATGTTGATAAAACTCCGTGGGAAGGATTTGACTGAGAGTGATGCTGCTACTGCTGCTGCTGTCTCTGCTACCCACACACACACCTTCCACACACGAAGAGAGACACGCACGCAAACACACACATACAAACATACAAAGACACACACTCACAGACAGGCACTGGTCTCTGGCTATACACTCAGGCAAGCCAACTCTGGCTTTACACTCAGGAAGATGAAGGGGAACTCGATGGTAATAAGATGTGTGTGATCAACACGTTGCCTCAACTAATAGGTCAAGTTTTGTAAGTTATGGTGTCCAAATTACAAATTCAATCAACTATGACAAGAAACAGTTCACAAATATCTACATTATCTATGCAGTGGACTCGCTAGGTTAGGTGGATTGCTTGGGTTCGTAGGTTTAAGGCCTGGTTTGGAGGTTGGATTTTATAAGGAGTGGCAAATCAATAGCACGGGTTGTTCCCATTATCTCGGAAACCTCGCGGACAAATGTGCTCTCAAGTTCCTGAAAGAATTGCGCTATAAACTAATTACGGTAACAAAAGGCCAGAAAGCGACAAGTTTCTTGTTCCAACGCCTTTGCGCAGTTCAAAAGGGACATGTTTGCAATAACTTGAGCACACGTATTGCCTTCGAAGAAACCTTGAAGAGCTCGAGGAGGTGTTTGATTTGTAATAGGTTACAAATAGGTTACCATGAGGTGATTTCGGGCTTAGCGACCCGGCGGCCCGGTCGTCGACTAGGCCTCCTAAGTTTGGGTTTGGGTTTGTGATATTTAACATATATATCTATATAATATATATTATATATATATATATGATATATTATATCTACACATATATATAGTATATATATAATATATATGTAATTATATAGAGTGTGTATGTGGAGAGATTCCATCTCTGATGCAATTGTGGAAACTCATTGCCTCAGAGAAGAAGAGCAAAGTAATAGGGCATTCAGGTGAAATGCTCTTTGTCGCTGAATTCATATGAGTAGTTGCTTCTCCTACGGCACTTCTTTGTTATAACTGTTTGGACTACGCAAACGTCTAGACCTAACATACATGAACATTATTTCAGATTGCATTTAATAAAAAAACAACAAATATATTATGAAATA
>WNGS01005680.1:3631959-3650054 GCA_020271785.1 Procambarus virginalis
ACTTCTGTATGAAGTGCAGATATTTCGTATTTCTTTAGGACAGGTAACTAGTAATGTTTTCAATATTTACACGAAAAAAAAAGCATGTGTTCGGTCTATCTAATATGTTAACAGAACACAGATAAGAGGAAAGCAGAAAACAAATATTTCAACATTCAATGCACATTCTTAGAATTGTTTTCTTGCAATATCATTTCCATCTTAATGCCACAGTTAAATATATGCAAATAGGATGTCATTGAAACTCGGTATATGTTTTTGCGCGAGAATTTTACATTTAGACTCTTTTTGTAGCGATGCATGCAAAATAATATAATATTCTCTGCTATATTATTTAGTCCATTCTAATATATGAATCGGCTTAACAATTCTGCACTTTTCCTATTCACTCTCTATCTGTTTATCTCTCTCTCCCCTCACTCTCTTTTAACTATAGTATTATAAAAGCATAAGCATCAGGTCATTAATAATGGATATCGATAACATAAACCGTTATTAATAACAGAAGAGAAAATGGTTCTTCAGTAAAACAGTGGTGGTTGTCGTGATGGTGATGGTGGTGATGGTGGTGGTGGTGATGTGGGGGCAGTGATGTGTTTGTGATTTAGAAGAAACATCTTCAAGAACATCTCAACATCACCACCATCACTTACACTTTGAATTCGCAGAAAGAAATGAGGATGGTCTTGATATATCAGAACTAATGACGCTCACACAACGATATGTTGTGCTGGTGAATGAAGTTGCTGGTGAATGAAGTTGCTGGTGAATGAAGTTGCTGGTGAATGAAGTTGCTGGTGAATGAAGTTGCTGGAGGGTAAAATGCTGATGAGTGAAGTGTTGTTGGATGACGTGGAGGTATGTGAAGTACTACATGATGAGTAAGCTTAGGTGGTTAAAGTGCTGATTGGTGAAATGCTGGTGGGGAAGGGAAGAGAGGAGGAGAGAGCGCCAAGCCATTACGACTATATTGCCCTTGGAAGGGTTACGATAAGGAGTTAGGATTGAAGGGGGGGGGAAGGAATGGTGTCCAACCACTTGGACGGTCGGGATTGACGCCAACCTGCATGAGCGAGACCATCGCTTTACCTTCAGCCCAAGTGGTTCTACTTGTTAGAGAGATTAAAATGTCTGTAAGATTTCCTTACAAAGCTCACTGTGTAATTTATTAAGTTAAGAACGTGTGTATGTGTGTGTGTGGGTGTGTATGTGTGTGTGTGTGTGTGATACATATCCCAGTATGTAATTCATTAGCTAGATGCATGCAGAGACGGCTCATATACATCTTGGCCGTCCGCACGGCCAGTAGATCCCTCTTAACTCATCTCCTGTTCCTATATCAAACGCCTAACATTCTCCCAAGAATAAGTAATTGACTCTGGAGAGGTATTTAGCATGCAAGAGAAGAAGTGGAGCGTCTCAGACGGAGAGACATGCCTTCACGACTGCTAAGGAAAGGCAGGACCAGAGGGGGGGGGGAGGGGGTCAACACGATGGCATAAATTTAGCAGCCAGATACTTTAATTAAACCAGCTGAGTCTTGTGGCCTGAATATCCCTCTGGGAATTCATCTACAGAGACGACAGGGGTTTTCTCCTCCGTTATCTCTAATACATTTCACACGGCTTCCTGAGGATGAGTCTAGTTGCTAAATGTGGGCTTGCTAGCTGGTTACTAGTTGGTAGCTAGCTAGTATCAGGAAAGCTGGTGGTTGGCTGTATGTATTGTTTGCTTGTGATTGGTTTTATGGCTGGTGGTTTGACGACTGGTTAGTTGCTGACGATCTTATCATCGGTGAGGGGATTGCTGGGTATCTAGTAGATGGTTGTTATAGTAGATGGCTGACTACTATAGTAGTCAGTGGTTGGTGGTTGGCTTGTGTCAACCCGATGGTGGTAGGCTTCTTGGATGATGATTGGTAAAGTGGTTACTGCATAGTAGATGGCTGACAGGCTGGTGGCTGATTTTCTCGTGAACGGGTGTTGCTTACAATCTTGTGTTTATCTGTGAGCAGCGATTGGCTGCCTGATTCCTGGGGTAGTTTGGCAGCTGGCTTACAAATGCTTTCCATAAAGCATGCATATACCTATTCGCACTCAGAAGCTCACGTAATAAAACGCACGAGAGAGCCAAACGTTACCAACCCGCCAGGAGGAGCCTTAATATGCATCCCACGCGAGGCCAGAATCATATGAAAGAGGTTAATCGGATATATTGACAAATCTGTGAACTGACCACCACGGGAAGAGGAATGGCAATTCGTACCTTTCGAACCTTTTTTTTAACATTTACAACTAGTAAGCGAAGAACAAACAGGAAAGAAAAGAATAGGCAGACGGTTTATTATAAGAATATATATATATATATCTATAAAAGATTGTCTGTCTGTCTTTCAAAGTAGGCCACACGCTTGAGGGTACCCTTACCCAACTTTTTAAGGCGACCCATTGAGAGGTACGTGAGTGTCATAGGTCAGCTGGGGTAGGCCCCAGTGCCACCGTTTAATAAATATCAGCATATATATAGCGACCCCCCCCCCCCCTTGTAATTCTTAAAATGTGAAATCAGATACACTTTCCGTAGAGTTATCTTAATGTGTTTTGGCCCTTCATAACATATAATTTTCTTGGCGAAAACTATATATTGTGAGACAGGGGAAAGGATGAAGGAGACGGGGAGAAAGAAGGTGTGTGTGTGTGTGTGAGAGAGAGAGAGAGAGAGAGAGAGAGGAGAGAGAGAGAGAGAGAGAGAGAGAGAGAGAGAGAGAGAGAGAGAGAGAGAGGAGAGACGAGAGAGAGAGAGCAATATTAGGTAAGACAGGAAATAGGTTTGAATTCATTCATTAGACAACCGACGGTTAGAAAGGCGGGGTCCAAGAGCTGACAGCTCCATCCTGGCACACAAAATAAGTAATACGAATAGTAAATATATACACACACGCAACCATTGGTCTCTACAATATAAGATAAGTCGTTCTACGCAGCACGTGTAGTAAGGAATGCTTAGTTAGTCACAGGAGGCGTCACTGGTAATTAAATTAGCCGAGATGGCAGCGAGTTCGCTTTCACTTCACTTTAGCTTACTGAGCAATATCCTCGCTACTCGCGGAGCAGATCTGATTAACTCCCTTATTAACCTGGCTTTAACATTGGCCTCCTCATAGTAGACTTAATTGTTAAATAATGTTTCTCTTTTATTACATCTTATTCATTAGTTCTAATATCTCTGTTCTTCGTTTTTAGTTTTTGTAATGAAATTAGGTTTCACTGGGATAAGGTAATATCTGTTATTATACACGAGCTCATATAAAGCCTGACCTTAGAAGCCGATTTACTTCATGATACTATTAATTTTCATTAGGAATTAGCTTGAATGTGTCGTTGCAATAATGATAGTTACAGGATGAAGGTGGAGCCGACTGTGTATGTGTGGTTCTTTGACTACGAGTCAGTTTAGGTATGAATGATGGCTGATGGAGTGATGTTATTGGTAACGATAGAACCAGAATGAAGCTAATGATGGCTGACCGCCTTGTGTTGTGGATGCCGACTTTTATTGTCCACTAAGTTGGGCCAGGTGAAGAATTTAAAGAATATTGGACAAATACATAACAATAAAGCCACCAGCACTTCTCCGGTGTTGAGGGCTCTCACACCCTCTCTCTTCTCAATACACAGCCCCACACTGGGGCGCCGTATACACAACCTAGTAATGTTGGAGTCAAATATGTTACATGGGGTCTCTTTATAAGGCCAAAATGACAAAGGTTAAGCACCACGGGTTTGGCAACCAAGCAGGCCACGGAACACTTACATCCAGCCCATTTCCCAGGAATGTGTCGTCAAGAAAGTGTGTGGCACAAGTGCAAAGTGACAAGGTGCGTCGTTCTCATGAAAATGGTATTTCTCCTGAAAATCAAAGTTTTCACTCACGGAAAAATTTTCACGGAGTCCGTTCAAAGTCATTCTGAACAGTGTGGCATTGATTTGTTATTGTTTATTGGTGGTCTAGATCACACCTTGTCACTGTGCCTCCCAATTTCTTCATACAGTTTAGTATTGTATTTTCTGATAACAGATATTTGCGATACTTTACCAGAAACTTGTAGTGTGTGACTAACGTAACTGACTTCGGCTCCTGAAACCAAACATGATACGCTCGACCCTCCAGAAGCAGGAGTTGAATCTACCTTTTATGATTTCTGTCTAAATATTAATGTCAACACTGTTGCCTTATCCGCATAGCCACATCAACTAGATAATACTGATGGCCTACTTAGGGAAGAGAGATATAAACCCCCCCCCCCCCATTCTTTTGGCAATTTGGTGGACTCACGATGGCTGTGTTGAGGATTCGACAGAAAGACACACTTCGGACTCGACTGTTGAGTGTGATATACCCGTCAGCCGTGGAAGCTCTCCCAAATGGCCAGAGAAATGGGGGTGCCAACTCTCTTCTCCTCAGGATACAATACTTGCATCAGTTGGTTTAGGTCAACATATAAAGAAAATTCTGAATGTAGTGTGTTTGATAGCAGATATCAGTGAGGTCGAATTTGTCCAAAATTTTACTAAAGGTGCTTCCTCACACACACACATATATATAATATATATATTGTACTGGTGCTCTCTTACGACGTAAATAGACAAAACCACTTGGAAAACTTGTGATATACTTCCCCGAGACACGATTTTGTGCTTCATATGTCCACAAATATACTAGAAAAAGGAGGAGGCACTTAACTGCACGCTCTTACGTTGAGTACGTCTACAGGCAGACGCACAGGGAAGGTGAAGGGGATGGCAGAAGTCTTTCAGAAGTCTCTTCCCTTCAGTAATGGTGTTACAACTTTTGTCAATTCGAATACTTCGTTGAGCATAGAGGATAATAATTGAGTTTCTAGAGAAGAGTCTCTCCCTAGATATCCCCTTCGGTTCCCCGGTTATTATCCCCCTCGGATAATAACCGAGCATCCAAGTCACAATCAACTTGAGAATGGTCCAGGACGGACCGAAACGTCGTCGTCCCTACACCTTCTAGTGTGTGGTCTGGTCAACCGAGTCTCTATATATTAAAGAGCTTCGTCTCTGTAGGTGTACCCTGCTTCTCGGTGTATATACACCGAGGGTTTAATCCAGTACTGGGATATGTTCAAGAATAAAATGTATTTGTTGGTTTGTCAGTAAAGCTTTACAATCCTCCTCCGGTTGATGGGCTTTAAACCCAAAACCAAACTAGACTAGACAGTGAATATTCAGTGATTTAGAAAGTAAGCGTGCAGGCGTAGCAGGGGCTCACAGCGACCTTGTGAGAATATCAGTGCTGGAGGACAAGCCGTCGGCGACCGAGGTACAACTTGAGGCGGGATAGATGCTTGCAGTAAGTTAGTTGTTTACAAGAAGGATGTTATGTACCTGTTGCTTTAGTGGAGGTCAATCAGGCCAGGAATCAAGCTGTAGTTTATTTCCTACTGGGGACTGTTTGTAAGTTGTCTGAATTGAGTGGTTATATCTGACTGGAACAGGATACAAAATGAACATTTTCCCCTTTGAACGTAATATTGCTCTCCAGCCAGTCAGTTGGATCTTTTCTCACTGATACCTTACCTTGGAGTTGTTCGGGGCTTAGCGTCCTCGCGGCCCGGTCATCGACTAGGCCTCCTGATAGACAAAACCCAAAATTTGCAGTTACGGATATTTCTCACTAAGCATTTCAATTGAACAAAAGTAAAGATCTTTGTCTTCTCAAGCAAATACTAATGTTCAGTGTACAACGAATGCTTGACACCTATTAGTTGTAAATTTCCTCTCTTTTTGTAATTGGTTTCGATCTCTCTTGATCTGAGATATGCCTCAGCTGACCAGCTTCTGGAATCTTCCAGAAATCCTCTACGTGATAATAAAAACAGCTGAGCAGTTTCTCCTACGACGAATACCTGTAAAACAAAATTCCTTTACACTTCTTTCTTCTGATACCATGGATAACATAGATAACATAGGGTCCTCTGTGGGATCCAATCCTTGTAGGAGTTAAACTGACGCTCCCCAGTGGGCTCCAGACTTTCTTGGAGCTACAAGATTCCTATTTCAGATCGAAACCCGCAAAACGTTCCCAGTCTCCTCAATTCCTGCTGTATCTAGAACCCGCCTCGACCCGGGCAATTCAAAGTTGCAGTATGCAGGGCTGACACCGACCCGATTATGACTGTGCACTGCAAGAAATTATAGGGACTCTACATGCCACCTAAAACCGATTGCGTGGGGGGATTCATAGTGGGAACCCTTAAAGGATCAATGGAATAGATTCCAACCTGCACATGTTGGGCACCTACCCAACAGCAATACCATTGCAAAACTGGGTGAGGGTAGCCCAAAGCATCTGGCCTCCAAATTCGACATGCAGAAAAACAGACATTTAGTTTTAAATAGATGAGCTTAGAAATATAATGTCTCACATGGTCTAATAGACTATCTGCAGTTTGACAATAATGTATCATGTTCATATGATCTTATTTTTAAGAATTTGCTCAAATATGTTTTGGGATGGAGAAACGAGAGTCCCTTGTGAGTTGCAGGAGAAGAGTGGAAACATGAGCTCAGTTGAGTGGATACAAGTTGAGCAGAGTGTCAGCACGAGGCAGTGTGGGAGTGTCAGCACAGCACGACATAGACAACATGTGGAAGGTCTGAGTATCATAGGAGAGAGTAGACACCCAAGATGCTGTCATAGTTTATGTGCGGGCGTTTATCCTGAGAGTGAGGCTTTTATTGCTTCCTCTGGTAGAGGGCTGGTGGTGGTGGTGGTGGTGGTGGTGGTGGTGGTGGTGGTGGTGCTGGTGGTGGTGGTGGTGGGGTGGTGGTGCTGGTGCTGCTGCTGGTGGTGGTGCTGCTGCTGGTGCTGCTGCTGGTGGTGGTGCTGCTGCTGATGGTGGTGCTGCTGCTGGTGGTGGTGCTGCTGCTAGTGGTGGTGCTACAACTACTTCTACTGCTATTGCTGCTGCTTTCACTGCTAGAACTTCTACTTCTATTGCTGCTGCCTTGGAGTCTGCATGACGGCATCTTCCTCACTGTGGGGATTATCTCCGGCATTATTTACGTCTGGCTCCCGTCTGAAGCATCAACTGTCTCTAGCATGAGTCCTTGTCTGTCTTGCGCACAGTGTTGTAGTACTCTGTAAGAATTTTGATGCATTGTGTTCTACTAACTTTTGTGTTACACCAGAAGAATTTTGTGCATTGTATCCTAGTTTCATTTTCTTACGAAATTATGTTATAACAATACAAATTAACAGTAACAGTATATTTAAAACCATTATATAAAACAGGAGGCAGATCAGTACTAGGACAAAGTCGAGCAAATGACAAAGACACAGCGAAGAATTGCCACGTAATTTATATATAATGCTTGTGAGTCTTCTGAAAACTAATAGCAATAAAAGTAATCTGATATTATCTGCAACAGCAGCTAAAATTATAAAATATATGTTTGGTACACAAGGAACACATAAGAAAATTGTTCTGCGCAAATATATCGTTTAAGTACACACACATTAGAGCAACTTGATGGAAACACACACACACACCCACCACCACCACCAGTGGAGTCCCACAGGGATCAGTCCTTGGATCTATACTGGTTCTGATATATGTAAATGATCTCCCAGAGGGAATAGACTCGTTTCTTTCAATGTTTGCTGATGAGACAAAAATTATGAGGAGGATTAAGACAGAAAAAGATAGTATAAGGCAACAAGATGACTAGACAAACTGAAGGAATGATCCAACAAAAGGCTACTAAAGTTCAACCCAAGTATATGTAAGGGGGATTAAACTAGTTGGAGGTAATAGGAGGCCAGAGTGCATGGATACCAAATGGGAGATGGAGTCCTTCACGAAAAAGACAGAGAGAAAGATCTAAGAGTTGATATCACACCAAACCCGTCTCCTGAAGACCACATCAAAAGAGTAACATCTGCGGCGTATACGAGGCTGGCTAACATCTGAACTGCTATCAGAAACTTACGTAAGAAATCCTTCAGAACCTTGTATACCACATATGTAAGGCCAATCCTGGAGTATGCGGCCCCAGTATAGAGCCCGTACCATGTCAAGCACAAGACAAAGCTGGAAAAAGTTCAGAGGTATGCCACTAGGCTAATCCCAGAACTAAGAGGCATGAGTTACGAGGAAAGGTTGCATGACCTGCATCTCACGTCGCTGGAAGACAGAAGAGCTCGGGGAGACATGATCCCCACATACAACATTCTCAGGGGAATTGACAGGTTAGACAAGGATGAATTATTTAACACGGTTGCTACACGCACAAGGGGACACAAGTGGAAGCTGAGTACCCAAAGGAGCCACAGAGACATTAGAAAGAACTTTTTCAGTGTCAGAGTAGTTAGTATATGGAATGCATTAGGCAGTAATGTGGTGGAGGCTGACTCTATACACAGTTTCAAATGAAGATATGACTGAGCTAGAGATACTCAGGAATCTGTACACCAGTATATTGAGGCGGGACCAAAGAGCCAAAGCATAACCCCCGCCAGCACAACTAGGTGAGTACACTGGGAAAGAAAGGATAACAATGCTATATAACTCCCGATAACAATAAACAAAATTGTAATCAAGAATTTAATGTTTCAGAAAAACATTTAAAATGATCCGAGTTTTAACACATCGAAGACAAAGGCAGGACACGACGGACAAAAATGTATATTAATTGTTACGGCTTCTTGAGCTGACTACCCAACCGCCTGTTTCATGGACCGTGCACGAATGACCCTCGTCAGCCTTAAGGCAATTCTGGATGTAAGGGAATACAACCATTATCATCATAACCGGGTTGCATTTGTTGGAAAGCCTCTCTCATATGGTTTAGTCGGGGATTCAATTCTTATTTTCCTTTGATAAAATATGGTGACGACATGGAAGCGAGAATATTGAAAACTTTTAATATTTGTAAAATTGGGCAAAATTTATATCAGGGTATATGCAGCGATGGAAATTTTTCTCTATAATCGGACAGTCTTGGGGCACCTCTCGTCACCGTCTAAACTAAAACGAGTAAAACGTGGCATAATGGCCATGAAGTTTGAGAGTCTTTAAAGTGACAAAAAATTCAATTTTTTAATAAACAGTATATGCATTCGGTGCTGCGTGACGATATAATAGGATGACGATATGATCTTCATATCGTCATCGTAGATCGTGAGATCAATGCCGATATGATCTTCCGCTCTTTACAAACCTTAAACACAAGACTAGAAGCCACATGTTTCTCTTTGTCTGAAAGGAAAAATACATTTGGTCATTTGGCGAATGTATGGACTTTGCCATCACCGGAGGATCAATGGTTCGCTCCGCCATCGTTTGCTCCCAACCTCTTGTGTTCCAATTAGAGTGGAATGGTCCTTAGGATCAGTAGCATTTTCTGTCTCGGGTCGCTGGCCTGAGGAGCGCTGTATGTCCCAGGTCACTGGCCTGAGCACCACTGTATGTCCCAGGTCACTGGCATGAGCACCGCTGTATGTCCCAGGTCACTGGCCTGAGCACCATTGTATGTCCCAGGTCACTGGCATGAGCACCGCTGTATGTCCCAGGTCACTGGCCAGAGCACCACTGTATGTCCCAGGTCACTGGCATGAGCACCGCTGTATGCCCCAGGTCACTGGCCTGAGCAGCACTGTATGTCCCAGGTCACTGGCCTGAGCACCGCTGTATGCCCCAGGTCACTGGCCTGAGCAGCACTGTATGTCCCAGGTCACTGGCATGAGCACCACTGTATGTCCCAGGTCACTGGCCTGAGCAGCACTGTATGTCCCAGGTCACTGGCATGAGCACCGCTGTATGTCCCAGGTCACTGGCCAGAGCACCACTGTATGTCCCAGGTCACTGGCCTGAGCACCGCTGTATGCCCCAGGTCACTGGCCTGAGCAGCACTGTATGTCCCAGGTCACTGGCCTGAGCACCGCTGTATGCCCCAGGTCACTGGCCTGAGCAGCACTGTATGTCCCAGGTCACTGGCATGAGCACCACTGTATGTCCCAGGTCACTGGCCTGAGCAGCACTGTATGTCCCAGGTCACTGGCCTGAGCACCGCTGTATGTCCCAGGTCACTGGCCTGAGCAGCACTGTATGTCCCAGGTCACTGGCATGAGCACCACTGTATGTCCCAGGTCACTGGCATGAGCACCGCTGTATGTCCCAGGTCACTGGCCTGAGCACCACTGTATGTCCCAGGTCACTGGCATGAGCACCGCTGTATGTCCCAGGTCACTGGCCTGAGCAGCACTGTATGTCCCAGGTCACTGGCCTGAGCACCGCTGTATGTCCCAGGTCACTGGCCTGAGCAGCACTGTATGTCCCAGGTCACTGGCCTGAGCAGCACTGTATGTCCCAGGTCACTGGCCTGAGCACCACTGTATGTCCCAGGTCACTGGCCTGAGCAGCACTGTATGTCACGGGTCACTGGCTACTGGCCTGAACAACTGCGACAGCGATGAAGTTTTATGGAGAAAAATGGCGAGCGAGCTGGAAAACTAATGGTGTTCCTTATGGGTTCCTCTTGACTTTTTTATTCATTTCCTCTTGATTAAGTTTAGGCGATAACTTCTGGAGATATTTTTACCAGGAGAGCGCTGCCATCTGGACCATGTTTGTCGCAGGAGTTCAAGTGGAATCGCACGACCAGACAACTAACAAGGGAGGAGAGTTGGCAACGCAACTTTTCCCTTGTTGCTTGAGGGCTTCTGTCAGCAAGATAATCTAATGTGCATATGGACATATCTATATACATTTTAATTTTGCAGGATTAATCGTTGTTTTATTGGGAGTGTCAGAGGTATGTCTGGGTCTGCCCAGTTTCTCCTTGTATGTGGGCACGACCCCAATATCCTGCTTCTATATGTTTGTGGATATGAAATGTTACGCGCTTATTCCATAGAGTTTAGTTTCAGTTGAAACAATAATGACTTTAGATATTGACTTTCAAAACGCATGTTCAGATGAAAGAGTAGCATTCTGGGTGGAACCATTTGGTTACAGTGATGAAAATAGTGAGTAAAATGGTTATGGTGATATGTGGAGAGTATGTGTGGGTGCAGACAGGGAGGGTGTGTGTGAGTGGTGACGGGTATGGTATGAATATATTTAGTGAAGATAGCATGGTGTGAAAATGGTTACAATGATGAGGCGAGATGGAGAAGGTGTATGTAGTGAGAGATGGAGACGGGGGGAGATGGAGAGGGTGTGTGTAAGGGGGGAGGGGGGGGGAGATGGAGAGGGTGTGTGTAAGGGGGGAGGAGGGGGGAAGATGGAGAGGGTGTGTGTAAGGGGGGGAGGAGATTTAGAGAGTGTGTATAGAGGTGTATTATAGAAAATTTATTTTTTTATACATTATCAAACTGACGCATGCATCTTTATGGACGGCAGCGGTCTTCACGCGCAGCTTAAATATTATCTTCAACAGTGAATTACATTACCTAAAAAAACACACCATTTAGAACATCTGAGGTGAAACCTGAATTAGTTTCCTTGATTGAGAAAGTGGTGTAAAACGCGAGATTGGACCCAAGTTCGGACCTGTCAAGCGCCTCCTAAATGACTAGCAACTGATTACATTCCATTTTTGTTTTCAACGTGCTTCGCTCACTTCCTATATTCGAAGAGCATTTCTCAAAATACTTCGTTTAAGCTCTATAAATACAACGAAATTTTAAATAAAATAAAATGACAAAATATACAATATATGTAGGTGGTGGTAGAAGACCATATGTGAGTGTTTGAGGGTGCCTCACAAGTCTCCCTTGGATGCTACATATCGTCTTAGAGGCCAAGGGGTCACTACAAATGCTCTTGTACCGGTCTTGTACAATTTAGTTGCATACTCGAAGTGCATACACTTACAAATACTACATTATAGTAGTATACATGTAAATACACTCACTTATAGCTGTATGTTTACACATGCACAATTAGACAAATATGCTGAAATAAACACACATGCACGCCCCCCCTCCCCCTTTTCCCTCAAGCACACGCAGACACGCACGTTCACTCACTCACTCAGATAAGCATACTAGAACATCAATGCTTAAAAAGCATGATTGCCCACTCACGTTTACACATGCATGCCCACACATGCCGGTATACATGTGCACGTTCACGTACGAACACTCACACAAGCACGCTCACTCACACACGCTCATACACTCATTCTTACGAATGCATGCAGACGCGCTCATACACACGCTCACTCAAGCACACACATACACACACACACTCACACAGGCACACACACACACACACACACACACACACACACACACACACACACACACACACACCACACACACACACACACACACACACACAGAGGCAAGCACGCAACACATGCGCACTCACACAAGCACACACACACTACAGCAACATGAACTGCAGCAACCGGGGCAACAGCATCGACAGTACAGTAATTGCAGCTACAAAACCTATTTCTTCCCTGAAGACCATTTTAGTGCAACGCTCCATTAGGACGAGGCGACAAACTGGTCCCTCAACGCCTGGTCGCCAGGGCACCAAACACGGTCAAGAAGCACAAACAGCGCAGCGCTTAATACTGACCGGGGTAGTGCCTCTTTTGCTTGTTCTTGGCAAGGAAGAGAGTGTCGGAAGGTTGAGAGAAGAGGGTTGATCTTATCGCAGGCGCCCTATCAGCGACTGTATCGGACTGCTGACTATAGACCAGCTCGTTCGTTGTCGGTAAAAGATAGCCTCGGATGTACGAGAAATCGTAAGCTAATAACATTTTGGCAATAGAGAATTGGCTCCTTTATTTCGGCAATAAAAAATTTTGTGCAAGATGCTTTTATTAATCACACATTGCATCATCTAAAACGAAATTTTCGAATGGCAGAAATTGATTAAACCTGCTTTTCGTCTATTGGTCTTCGATCGAGTTGTAGATTGTCCTCATTGTTTATATATCATGAAATAAGACAAAATATCGGTCCGGATGAATATTTTATGCACAATGACTTTCATTTTTGATGCGAGAAAAGTAAAGATTACTTTAGAGTTTTTTACTTAATCTTGAAATCGATAGTTTTATAGCAATGAGCTGCAAGTGTACTGTATAAACTGTTTTTATTAGTCAACAAACTTTTGAGTACCATAGTGTCAGTACCAACTATCTCGGTGCCATCTGGGTCTGTCCACATTGACCACATTGTCTGTCTCTAAAAATTTCTCCTTGAGTTTTGAACCAACCGAAAATATCGTGTTACCTCTAGTAACGTCGCTAACGCTCACTAAAATATATTAAATTGCATTTACTGACGTCATTATCTCTCGCTAAGAAGAAAAAAAAGCGATTGAGAAATATTTTCAGTGTGTCTAGGCAGCGGTTGTTGGGAGGCTGGTGGTGCAGGGAGGGTGTGATGGCCTCTTATTGAGCCGGGGGTGTCTGGTTGACTCCGTGGTGGTGGCTGGGGTGGTGGTGGCTGTGGTGGTAACGGTGGTGGTGTTGGTGGTGGTGGTGGTGGTGGTGGTGGTGGTGGCGGTGGTGGTGTTGGTGGTGGTGGTGGCGGTGTGTGTTGGTTGTAGTGGGAGTGTTGGTGGACGTCATGTTGCGCTGTACTCCACATGCAGGCATTACTTTTGTGAAGTGTGTTATAGTAACTTTATAATTTTGAGGTGTTTTCTGAACGTATAAAATATAGACCATTAGTCAAAAAGAAGTGTATTTGCTTCAGCATGTTTGGTTTTCGTGCGTGGCACCATACAGCATACATCTTCCTCCCACCCTTCTCCCCTGGGGTGAGTGGTTGACATACACTGCCACTTGTGCAACATGCTGATCAGAGCATGTTGTGCACCACCTGGCTAGCTAACCAAGCAGCGGCCGTCAATCACAAGATGCACCAAGGGGCATGTGCCATAGGGAAGATATCTGTCGTCCCCAGCCCACGCCCCATGGCACAAGATGCGTATGTTGCCAGCTGGATGCCAACCCCCGAGACACTGGGCCGCCTATCGATGAGCCTTGAACACCAACGGAAGAAGAGTCTGAAGAACTCCCACACAGGAACAAGCTGAGATAAATAATGCTATCGGCCCCATCCTCCATGACAACCTGACTTTAGTTGCCTCCTCTGATCAAAGTAGCTGCTTTCCAGAACCAGCAGCATAAGCAAGGCCAGCTTGAAACAGAAGACATTCAACTAATAACTTGCGCAGCAGCTTTCCAGCTGAAGGGAGAGGGAGTAGTCAGTGATCGTGAACCCCACCTTCCCTTCTCCCCCTTCCCTTTCCTCTTTGGGAGCTAACCATGAGCTCCCTTTTCCATGAGAAGAAACCTACAGTGGACTAATATCACTGCGCAAACAAATCCACGCCAATTAGCTGACAAAAATGTGCAGATTTTTTTAAAAAATGAGTCCACTAATGAAGAAGACAGATTGTATGTGCTCAAAAATAAATAAAATGCATTTGTTGAAATACTCCAAAAAGAGCCAGGCTCTATATCGCAGTGGCATGGATTTATATACTAACTTTACTTACGTTGTTGACCAGGAGGTCTCCAACTACGGCCGCAGGACACATCCGGCTCGCCACAAGATTTTATCCGGCCCACATCAACATGACGTATATATAATAAAGTTAATTATTTCCCTTCTAATAAATATGAGTTTTTGTTTCTTTAAAATATTTATTCTCGGTTGCTTTTTATGTGTGTCAGAATCTGTTGTTTACTTTGAAGTCAAGAAAAATTAATACTGGTATATTTTTCTTACTGGTAAATCATTCTATACTATGTGCCACAAAATTAGGCAAATTCTTATTTCATGTAACTTTTTAAATTTTCAGTTAACACAATATATTTTTTAAATTTTATAGCCTGCTTTTCTCATCTGTAGTTATGTAAACGACTCTTTAGTCAGAG
The DNA here is from genome assembly GCA_020271785.1 of Procambarus virginalis. Classification (NCBI taxonomy): domain Eukaryota; kingdom Metazoa; phylum Arthropoda; class Malacostraca; order Decapoda; family Cambaridae; genus Procambarus; species Procambarus virginalis. Next base: position 3,646,902 of record WNGS01005680.1, read on the forward strand.
CATTTGCAAAGGTTTGACATTGTTATTATACCATTTCCCAGTGTAAACGAGCCATTTCTCCTTTGTAATTGTAACTACAATCCTATCACAAAGATATTGACAAGTTTTTCTTCAGTATTAGGAATGAAAATCAGCTACTCTCGCTAATAAATAGTCCAGCTGATTTGCAGATTGTGGGAGACCTCAAACCAATGCTGAGATATGGAAGCATTCTTGATCTTTGAATTGGTTCCAATGTGTCTCGTACCTGCTGCACATCAACTCTTATAATAGCTTCATCATCAACCATTTTATTTAATTAACTTATGTATTCATCGCAATTTCCATCCTGTTTGGTATGGCATTTAGATGAAAACGACTCAGCGTTCTCTCTCTCTCTCTGCTCAGCTTGGAAAACTTTGTTGATTATATGTTAGAGTGGTAAAGCTTCTATAAGCTCCCTTCAATCGAGATCTTTAACAGCGAACAATTACGTAACATTCAGATGTCCCTTGGAACTCTTTGTTGACTGCCCATATCATCGGACAGCCAGAACTTGAGAAATAGGAATGAACACAATGCGTATTACAATGACTTTGAACTGCTTACTTTGAAACAGACTACCAGAAGAGTTCACCTTGGATATTCGGGAACCCGTACACCAGACACGCGATAATGTATACACTATTATGGTAAACAATGAAGATAGTTGTACTGATATAAATAGTGAGTAGCTAAGATACTTCAGCTGAGCAAGGTCCTGGTCACCCTCATTAGTGTAATACGTGTTGCTGTATCTGAAGACAAAAAGACATTCCTCAGTTTCCTGAAGTAGCCATAAAATCTACAACTAATTTTGAGAGACCACTTTCTCTCTCTCGCTCTCTCACTGGACTCTCGTAGAGGGATAACTTAGTTTGATAGCGTCTCTCAAATTTAAACGAGATCAACTTCTGGACAAATAAGTTTAGATTAGTTTGGGATCCCAGTCACAAGCTGACATAAGGCCCCAGAGCACTCGAGGTCAGCCGGAGCTGACGTGGGGGGTGGAGAATTATCAGCAGGTCAGACAGGAGACATACGTCAGTGTCAGGATGTTATATATGTTAGGTATGGCAGGAAGTGTCAGGACGTTTTCCAGCATTTATCAATTCGGAAATACCGTTCTCAACACATGTCACTGAACACTATTAAAACATATTGTTTCAGCTCTCTCTCTGTCTCTATCTATCACTGTCTCTCTCTTTCTCTCTTTCTCTACCTCTCACTAGCACTATCTCTCTCTCTCTCCCTTTTTCGCCACTTTCTAAACCGTTTCATGTCAAAGTCTTCTCATTTTTCATGCAACACCGTAGATTCAACTCATTTACTATAACTTAACAAATCAAGAATGGATTAATAAATTGCTGTAATATTTTTGATGAATAAGCAGTGAGGAAGCAGCTGTTAGAAGAAAAGTGAATTATCTGGACACTGATTTTTCAATTTTAATCAAATCTATTCACTGATTTGTTTATTTGATTATCAATTTTAAAACACAACCCATCATTTTGCACACCTACCTCATCCCTGGGTAAGGATAAACACCTTATCCAGGTGTTATTTCATGAAGGTCAGAAAAAAAAGTGGAACAAAACATCGAATTATTTAAAAATAGTAAAATACAAGTGCTCAGATTCCTTCCTATTGGTACACGTCCATGGAGAGATGACATGGCTTTTGCCCTCTCTGGACTTCTTATCGTGTCTTGGTTTCTTTCCTCGGCTGGGCTTCTCTTTTTGGGGGTTGACTTCGCTTTCAGTTAACTTCCTGTTTTGGCTTAACGTCCTATCTTGGTTTCTCTTCGTGTGTTGGCTTAACTTCTAGTCTTGGCCCATACGTAAGGCTTATATCCTAGAGCTGGCACACCCATTTCTTTTTCCCAAGCCCATCATGCACCAGTGAGCTTCTTATCAAACATTTGCATATTTGTTCTGTTCTTATCTTGATTAAAAATATACTATTCACAATAGTCATTTTCTAACCTCTTACCTTTCCTGTGTCTGTGCTTGCGAACAGAATATACTATAACACGCAAGTTGGATTCCATTGTTATATAGACGTTTTGTATTGTAATCAACACTAAATATAGAATATAGTGGAAAATTGATGCATTGAAAACTATTTCATCTCCTGAAGTCATTATTCAGTCATTCACTATACACAAAAGTATAGCAAAATTGCTTTTAAATGTTTTCCACCTGATATAGGATTCCCCAAAAAGCATGAAAAATACCAGTCCACTTTCCACAATTCACTACCCTTATTTAATGGCATCAAAGCTCTGCAATTTTTTTAATTATTTTCCTATAAATAATCTTTATGCACAAACTAATATTTGACATAAATATTAATGTTCGGTAGATTTTACATTCCACGTTCAGTAAGTTAATTTCGGCCAAAAAAAATCCAGCAAAAATATCAATTGCACGTGTGCTTTCTCTCAGAATAATGTAATATGCTGTTAGCATTTTTTAATGCTGTCTTCTGGTATTATGTAACCATTCGAACAAGCTGCTGACCCATAAGCACGATATCCCAATACAAAACACCATTTCGCTGCTATCCCGATCCCACCACAACCACAATCTCTCTCACTACAGCAACTATAACCACTATCCCTCTTTACTATGCATCCTACCACAATCACAATGCACCAACCACTATCATCACATTAATGCCACCATATCATGAGAGCAAAATATATTACCGCTCCATAAGTTACCACTCCACAACAACCATTATCTCACCATAGCCACCATACCGTCATTGTTGCAATTCATACATAAACACCATCCAAATTTCAGCTACTATATGAGCACTTTAGTACCCTACCATCCCCCCACACAAACCACAATACCACTTCAACTCTACAATGACAAACAACATTTTATCACACTATGTCTCCCAATCACCATCCATCCCCAACAATCACATAATATAAATGGAAAGTACTCGAAATTAGAATTCTAAATATGCACAGTTTTTCATATTTATTGGAACGAAAAATATGGTAGAAATGTAGAATGCTATCGCCTCCTCCATACTTTCTTTCACTCCAAGTTTTCTAATCCCCCAAAAAACTTCCTTTCACTTTTCCAAGCTTTTGATTTTCACACATCCTTTACTATAGTG
>WNGS01005680.1:3690409-3701454 GCA_020271785.1 Procambarus virginalis
AATGCACCAGCTTCAGTCAGTGCACCAACCCCAGCCATTATATCATCTCCAGCTAGTACACCATTTCCAAAGTTGAGTGTAATGATTCCATCTATGTTAGCATTAGATTTCGGCCCAAATATACCCTACCGTGTATAAGATCTGTCACCAGTGTCTTACTTCCAAGGCCTCAGTTACTGCACAGAGCTTGAGCTGAGAGATGGAACGTATCCTGATCGTTGGCACTCTACCCAGGACACTAACCCAGATCCTCTCTCATTGAAGTAAAACATACTACAAGGCACTCCACTTGCGAGATAAATGTATACACAGGGTAACATCTTTAAAAGACTAAAATAATCAGCAAATGTATTAATGTTTAGAATAAGGAGAAGGCTATAAAACAAATACGGACTTGCTATATCCCGAAGAAAAAGGAAATTATTATATATAATCAACTGGGATATCAAGGTCGATTTTGCCATGTCAGCATTGTATCTCATCCTATAATTAATCCATGCTTGCAAAATGTTACATCAATCTCTGTAAAATGTCGCACCCATCTGTGAAAAGTGCCTGCATCCATTCTTGTAAAATGTTGCATCTATCCCTGGCAAATGTTACATCCATCCCTATATGAGAGTGCTCCATCTATCCATAGCAAAATATTGTATATATCCATGCGAAACGTTACATCCACTTCTGCAAAGTGTTGTATCCATTCATACAGTGATGCATCAATCTCACCAAAATGTTGCTTCAATCACTGCAAAGTTTGCATCGATCCCTGCAAAGTTGTTGCTTCAGTACTACAAAATGTTTATATCATCCTACCAGGCAATACCTCACACAATATGACACCTGTCAGAAACAAATGTTCATAACAAACATATAATATGCCAGTCGTATGTCACCAACCCCTGGCAGCAGTCGTCTGGACAAAATTAAGGGACATATATATATAAAAAATACACATGTATCATAAAATAACAATCTACCATAACATCTGTGGATTTGGAACGGTGTCACAAAGCAGCGAGCGAGATGTACATATTTTCTACACAGATGAAGACTATCAGAAACATAAAGTATAAAACGTGTGTTTGGAAATATTGATGTTTTAAACCCCTCTGGCTACTCTGCAACAAGTTCCGAATGTGTAATTAATTTATTTAATATCAAGATTCGCATGTAACTAGGAAATCTGCCGCCCCTACCTTAATCAACTTTTTTCTGAATTATTAACGAGCAACTTGACATGTGATTAATTCACAAAGTTTAATCATTTTTTTACATTCCATATATATAAATTCTCTTGTTATCACTTCACATTATAATCACGAAAGACAATATTCAATTCAACCTCTATTTATCATTATCGGGTTCACACCACACGATCTACTCGGAAGAGATAATGATCGTTAATGCAGACGTTTCAAAACAAGCCAATTAGACCACTATTTGTGTACACTGGCCAGTTGTGGAGCCCACGACACACATCCACCCCTCACGATGGCTAGGCCCGCACTGAGGATCCTTGCGCCCCGCACAGCATCCGATACCACCCCCCACCCCCTCATCCACCCTCTCTCTCTCTCTCCTCTCTCTCTCTCTCTCTCTCATCTCTCTCCTCCTCTCTCTCCTCCTTCTCTCTCTCTCTCTCTCCTCTCTCTCTCTCTCTCTCTCTCTCCTCTACTCTCCTCTCTCCTCTCTCTCCTCTCGTCTCTCATACTCTCTCTCTCTCGCTTCTCTCTCTCTCTCGCTCTCTCTCTCCTCTCTCGTCTCTCTCTTTCTCCGATCTAATAGAAGTAAAAGATGCACTAATATCCATTAACTGAACCATATTATTGCCAGAAACCCCAAAAAAAAAATTTCATTTAAAAAAAATACCTCTTCTAACGAAGACAGTAGCCTACAGTTTTGCGCACACTGTGTTAATATGTGCTCTAGTAGACATGTTTATTACTGCAAATATTAAACACTGTGATCTCCGTGCACGTAGACTTAACGCATGTCTTCAGTGTTTTAAGCAGCGCGCGATCACCAGAGGGTGATTAAGGACGTATACTTATGTACTCACCTGTTAACAAAATTGATTTTAAAAAATTGATGCAGATTCCATATAAATATTTCCTTGCTATCAACAGTCGATTCGAACATTTTTTGAAAGGTCTCATGTCAGTTTCGATCATAGGGAATATCAATGGATGTCCCGTCATTATTCCGGATTCCTCAGCATTTTGAAAGATAATCATGGAATTGATGGAGATTTTAGACAGGATTTTATTGCATTATATGGGATTATCCCAGATTACATTCTTTTAACGGATTAATCCTATATGCAAGCGATAATTTTCTGCATCTTCAAATAATTTATGCACTGATGTTTTTGGAATCATAAAAGGCAACATGAATGATACCGAACCATAACATAAAAGAAGAATCATATTTTGTCTGATAATGGGAACATTTTGCGGAATATTCATTCTCACAAATAATTTAATATATTAGCACCACATCATGTCAGCACATGTGGGACACACCATGACTGGGGAATGAAATTGACTGAAATTACTCCACATGTTGGGGAGTATTACTTGATTCTAATTCTTTTGAACAGTGTTTGAAATTGCAAAGTACTGAGAGTGGTAATAGATAATATTTTAAACAGTTGGGTAACGAGGAAAAATTACTGGAATTATTATTACTAAATATATATTTTTAAGAACAAATATTTATATGTATATTAAAAACAATTATATATCTGATAATATATATATATATATATATATATATATATATATATATATATATATATATATATATATATATATATATATTATTAATAAACATGTCATTGAAGACAACAGCATTGTGACTATTATTAATTTGCTTTTGGATAGTTTCCATTCTACACAAATATCTTCTACTATCTGAAGGGTGAAGAAACACTAGATTATTTTCTTTAATAGGAATCCTGACAAGGCCATGTTAGGTACATACCCATCAGTAATGATTGGGGAATAACTGGATGAACCTAGCCCCTCCCTCCCCCCCAAGACAGGCAGACAAACAGAGAAACATTTTCATTTATAAATATAAATATTTATATACTCATTTGCTTATTTATTTGCATTTATATATTTATCAGGTAATTAAATTAAAGTTATCAATAAAATGCAAATATTTATTGCACAGATGAATTACAGATTTATTTCACTTTCAAAAATTTTGTTTTGCATACAAATATGTATTCACATGTCCAATGTGTTAGCTAGGTGTATATTCGCTGCCCTCTGACAAATCGAGCACTATTTAGCAAGCATATTGATGGTAGATATAAATTTCTGGCCCCCCCGCCATTGGCTGGTTAATATACGAAATGGATAACGCTTGCCCAATAGATAGATAAATGAAAGGCAGATAAAAGAGCTGGATAATGAAAACATAAAACATAAATATACTTTCAGCAAATATATGAATAAAGTTCAAAGGATAAATAAATGATCAAGAGAGAAGATATGAAACAATGAAGATTAAGAGCCGTGTTGTCAAAAAGAGGAGAAAGAAAAATGAATGGTTCAACAGGAAGGAAATATAAAGAAAGGTTCTAACGAGAATTCTAAAAAACGATTTGTGGGGAAAAACCTTAATGGAAAAAGAAGGTTAAAAGTATGTACCAGTCACGATTGGAGGAGAAAAATATGGGAAAAATTGTACAATGGAAATGGGATATGACCAGAGAAATTGAACCGGGTCAGGAAAGACAAATATGTATGTATATATATATATATATATATATATATATATATATATATATATATATATATAATATATATATATATATATATATATATATATATATATATATATATATATATATATATATATATATGTGTGTGTGTGTGTGTGTGTGTGTGTGTGTGTGTGTGTGTGTGTGTGTGTGTACTTGCTGCACTTGCTAGCGACGGTACTGATCCACATACGGGACGTGAATTTCCTGCAAGATAGTTTGCTGAGGCCCTCCTTCGAAAGTAAAGTTCTTTTAACAAAATCCTCGTTATCTCGAAGGAGAGATTCTTGCAAGAGCCGGAGGCTGAAGTTGAGAAAAGACCGGCAAAATCCTTGGTTAATTGGCGGGGACTTGTGAGAGCTGGAAGTAAATGGGAGTATTGAGGTCTTTTTCAACCGTTTGCTTGGAAGCTGATTCCGTTAACGGTGATATGGCTGCTAACTGTTGTTCAAGTCAAGCATCGATGTGAGTATATTTGTATCGTTTCAGAGGTGTTATGGATGGTAGCGTTTGTCTAAAATCAAGCATCGAAGTATGTGCATCAGGTTAGAAATACAGACTGGTTTTCATTATTCCAGTAACTCATCTTGCAAAACGGAGTCTTAACTCTTATTCTGTGTTCATATTATGCATAAATGAAAGATTACAATCAATTTATATCTAAGATGTTTACAATAATTCACCGTTACGTTTAAGGTTAGTCACTTAGATACGATTATTAAAGGTAGTTACAGTGAAAGATAATTGAGAGTATAATTTTACAAAGCAACACTAACAAAGTATTAAGCAATACATAATACGAAATAGGATGCTAACATAAAATGAATAAAGTTAGAATCCTGTTCTTTACAATTAAGAACCAAGCAGCGTCAGTTGAAGATATGATATAAAGAATATTCAACAAGGATATAAACACCGAAAAGTGTTCTTCATTGCATATTTGCATACCTTTTGCCTTGCTCCTCACCTCTCTCTTGCCTATTTATTGCCTTTATCTCCTTCCCTCATTTTACGGGCTCACCATAGCCCGTGCTACATGGACACTTCGTTCTGAGTAGCTAAATCTGAAACAACAACAACAACTTCCCTCATCACAATCGACTTGAGAATGGTCCAGGACGGACTGAAACGTCGTCGTCCCTTCATTTTCTAGAGTGTGGATTGGTCAACATGTTCTACATTTATCGAGGTACATACACTGACAGTTTTCTTTAGTCCAGGATTATGTTCCAACCCAAGTATATTTGCTGGATTATTAGAAAACAATTGTTTAGCCTTAACCCACTCGTGGTTCATGGGCCTCAAACCAAACCAAAAAACATGAGATCTGTTTCTGAGTTTACGATATTGACGATCAAACCACGCATCAGAAAGTGAAGAAACAAGAAACGAAGACGTTTTGGTCCGTCTTGTAACTTTATAAGTCGTGTAACAGAAGAGATTGATTGATTGATGAAGATTAAGTTACCCAAGAGGGGGCACGGGCATGAATAGCCCGTAAAGAAGAGAGGAAGGTACAGGTAAATATATAAAGTGAGAGTGAGAGGGTGGTGAAGGAAAGGATCTATCAGGAGAAAGCGCCAAGCCATTACGACTATCTATATATATATATATATATATATATATATATATATATATATATATATATATATATATATATATAATTTGGAAGGGACCAGGATAAGGATTTGGGATGGGAATAGTGCCCAACCATTTGGACGTACGGGGATTGAACACCGACCTGCATGAAGCAAGACCGTCGAGTCACCCCGTTTGTGTCCCATGCACCCTTGTGTCCCATGCACCCTTGTGTTCCATGCACCCTTGTGTTCCATGCAGCCTTAACACACACTGTGTTCCAAGTGGTCTAATATTTATTACCTCCTAAATGGTACATAGACGGAGATTTTGGTGATGAAGTATTACTCTAGGGGTTCAAGGAGTGATATTGCACTGTTGTATTGGGCTAACTAGGAATACTCAGTGTCATCGTGGGTGAACATCTGTACGACAGAGTTGTTCCTGATGATGGTGCGTGATGGTGGTGTTTGATGGTGTGATGGTGTGCTTCACGGTTAGGTCCAAGGATATATTCCAAAAATTGCATGCATGTTGTATATTTATTTCATGATGGGTCACCCGGTATTGATATCATGGTGTTGATATCACCCGGTATTGATACCCATCATTGATATCGCAAAGGGCCACCAAGGGCCCTAAAACACTCATGACGCTGGACCATGTTTTAAATTCTGTTTGTTCATATAAACATCTCTATATCCTTTGTTTCCAGATATTGCCTAAATATAATAATTTTATATTTACAAATTTTCCATTATATATCACAGAACGAACATCGGAAATCGCGTATACAAGCAATAAGCTCTGCCACAAAAATATATAATCATGTAAATACATGGAGCTTCTTGTATAGCTTTATGCAAGGTCGGTACTCAATTCCCCAGTGTCCCGAGTTGTTGGGAACCGTTCCTGTACTACGTCTTCATATCCTTGATTTGAAGACGTTATACCGATGTCTGTCGTTATATCCCTTCTAAGTGCCATATAACCACTTTGGCTTAGTGCTTCTCCCCTTTAGAATTACTTTACGCTTAACATCAACGTACTCTCACTTACAGTTAACAGATAATTTATGAAGGACATGGAATAATACCATCTCGCCATTTGACGCAAGAAATGTCTAAAAACAGTCTTGTCCCACTCAACTGTTTCAATGCTATGTCTATATTCTCACGTTTCTTGGGAGTTGGCGCTCATTGTCTGAGTCACAAGTTAATGAGAATGTCTTTATGTTGTTTTTAATATTATTACTAATGTTGATTATTTTATTTATTATTATTTATGTTACTAGTAGTATTATTGGCAGTAGTAGTAGTAGTAGTGGTGGTGGTGGTAGTAGATGTAGTAGTAAGTGCAGTAATAATTTATCCTTAACCAGAAATAGATAAATACACAAGGGAATAAAAAGACTATTAATTACCAATCGTCATTCATGTGTTTCTAAGTCATTAAAAAAGAAGAGAACATTTCTGGAGTGTCAGCAAAAAAATCCATTTGCACTACTCAAGACTGTAGAGGATCTTTCGTGTGTAGGTGCAGGGAGCTCCAGGCGGCCCAGCTGGGCACGCGCACGACAGGTAAATGGCTGGATGATATATGCCAAGTGTTATTACCGGTGATGGTGAGGGAGAGAACAAGTCGTGCCCAGGGAAGAGCCTGCGGGATTCTTCGCATCCCAACGCGATGTCAGGTCAGCTGGAGACAATGGAAAGTGGAGTATTATTGCTGGGGGTGAGAGGTCAATGTGGGTCCGGGGTGGATGGGACGTCAGAGTGCCTCATGCGTCCATCCACGGCCGTCCAAGTGGTTGGGCACTGATCCTTCCCTCCCCCCCCCCAACCGTCCATCACAAATCCTTATCCTGACCCCTTCCAAGGGCTATATAGTCGTAATGACTTGACGCTTTCTCCTGATAGTTCCCTTCGCTGAATCGTGTACTCACCTATTTGTATCTGCAGGATCGAGCATTAGCTCTTGGACCTCGCCTTTCTAACCACTGGTTGTCTTATGTACTGACTTCTAACATATGTTTCCCTATTATATCCATTATAAATACTTCAAATACACTCACGTCCCCCAGAATGCAGCCCGTAGCAGCTGTCTATCTTCCAGGTACCTATTTACAACTAGGTGAATAGAAGCATCAGGTTCACCTGTGTGTATTCACCTAGTTGTGTTGCGGAAGTTGAGCTCTGCTCTTTCAGGACGAATCTCAACTGCCAATCAATCAAATGTTACTAACTACTAATTATTTTTGTTCTCCACACACCCCCAGGAAGCGGCCCGTAACAGCTGTTTAATTCCCTGGTACCTGTTTCCTGCTAAGTAACAGGGGCATCAGAGTGAAAGAAACTCTGCCCATCTGTTTCCGCCGGCGCCGGGAATCGAACCCCGGTCCCACAGGATTACGTATCTAGCGTGCTATCCTCTCAGCCACCAGCTTCCCACAAAAAGTGTGTGTGTGTGTGTGTACTTACTTAGTTGTATTTTACGGGGGTTGAGCTTTGCTCTTTCGGCCCGCCTCTCAACTGTCAATCAACTGTTTACTAACTACACTAACTACTTTTTTTTTCCCACACCACACACACACACACACACACACCCCAGGAAGCAGCCCGTAACAGCTGACTAACTCCCAGGTACCTATTTACTGCTAGGTAACAGGGGCATTCAGGGTGAAAGAAACTTTGCCCATTTGTTTCTGCCGGGTGCGGGAATCGAACCCGCGCCACAGAATTACAAGTCCTGCACGCTATCCACCAGGCTACCTGGCCCCACACCTGTGTGTGTGTGTGTGTGTGTACTCACCTAATTGTACTCACCTAATTGTGCTTGCGGGGGTTGAGCTTTGGCTCTTTGGTCCCGCCTCTCAACTGTCAATCAACTGGTGTACAGTTTCCTGAGCCTACTGGGCTCTATCATATCTACATTTGAAACTGTGTATGGAGTCAGCCTCCACCACATCACTGCCTAGTGCATTCCATTTACTAACTACTCTGACACTGAAAAAGTTCTTTCTTGTGTGTGTGTGTGTGTGTGTGTGTGGTGTGTGTGTGTGTGTGTGTGTGTGTGTGTGTGTGTGTGTGTGTAATTACCTAAGTGTAGTTACAGGATGAGAGCTACGCTCGTGGTGTCCCGTCTTCCCAGCACTCTTTGTCATATAGCGCTTTGAAACTACTTTGAAGTGTGTGTGTGTGTGTGTGTGTGTGTGTGTGTGTGTGTGTGTGTGTGTGTGTGTGTGTGTGTGTGTGTGTGTGTGTGTGTGTGTGTGTGTGTATTCACTTAGTTGTATTTTACGGGGTTGAACTTTGCTCTTTCGGCCCGCCTCTCAACTGTCAATCAACTGTTTACTAACTACACTAACTACTTTTTTTTTTCACACCACACACGTGTGTGTGTGTGTGTGTGTGTGTGTGTGTGTGTGTGTGTGTGTGTGTGTGTGTGTGTGTGTGTGTGTGTGTGTGTGTAAGGGAAGGCAAAGAGGGTATAGAACGGGAGAAATAATAATCCTGCCAATCGGGTCTCAGGAAAAGGAATGGGTGAATGCGGGGAAAAGGACGGATGGTAATGGGTTGGGAAAGGGTGGTAATAGAAAGGGGGCGTGCAAATAACCAAAAAGTTTTCGCAAGATTCGCCCCCGCTGGAGATGTAGCGAAAATAGAGTTGTGGAAATGGTTGGCAGACACTCGCTCCAGGAGACACAAAGAGGCAGAAATATAGGAGAGGTGCGACAGGGCGAAGAGTAAATACCGAAAAGATGGCTTAAATATTTCTGCGAGTTCTGCAGTTCAAAGGCGATAGGAAAGCAAACGCGCAGACATATGTTTTCCTGAGCACGAAGACGAGCGAGGAGGTGAGGGAGAGGAAGGGGGGAGGAGAGGGGAAGGTAAGGAAATGGGAAATTTGGGAGAGGTGGGAGAGGGTGTGAGATACATGTGGGAGGGAGAGAGTGGGGAGAAGGGGTGTAAGAAGTGGAGAATACCTGCAGCAGCGCGGGCGAGGAAGTAAATTTTTTGTAAAAAGGTTTGATAATGGAAGAGTCTGAGCGTTTGACTGTGTTTATGGTTGGGTATGGAATGTCTTGGTGTGATAGTGCGCAGTGTGGGTGTTGGCGGGGTTAGCGCCTGGCGCAGTGTGGGTGTTGGCGGGGTTAGCGCCTGGCGCAGTGTGGGTGTTGGCGGTGTTAGCGCCTGGCGCAGTGTGATATCGGTGTTAGCGCCTGGCGCAGTGTGAGTGTTGGCGGTGTTAGCGCCTGGCGCAGTGTGAGTGTTGGCGGTGTTAGCGCCTGGCGCAGTGTGAGTGTTGGCGGTGTTAGCGCCTGGCGCAGTGTGAGTGTTGGCGGTGTTAGCGCCTGGCGCAGTGTGAGTGTTGGCGGTGTTAGCGCCTGGCGCAGTGTGAGTGTTGGCGGTGTTCGCGCCTGGCGGTAAAATTTATCCAGCGGGCTCTGGGTTTTGTGGTGGTAAGGTGAGGATAACTTTTTTCTTGATGCCAAGTCTCTAAACTCTCTTTTCAACAGCTTTCAAGAGAAATCACTCGGTCAATCAGACCGAATTACTCGGGATAGTGCAACCCACGAGATGAACTGAAGTTTCATACGGGCTGTTGTCTTCGGACGAGTTTTCTGATAGGCGAGACTTCGGTAAATCAGGTGGTGGAGTGGACCCATAACCGCAAATATGGGTCATTAGCAGAGGGTTCAGTGTCCAGAAGTTTATCCTAGAAATGCGACCCATAAGGAGGAAACGTGATCTAAAAAACACATGAGATGATTTCATTGGACTTGTCGGAGAGTTCCTGTCGGACGTGTCACCAAACACGTCCGACAGGTTTCACTACATCCGCGCTCATTCCTGGCCAGTACAAGTGGTTCAGGAGATTATCCAAAGAGCTTAATCACGGAACTTATCCATGAAGCTTAACCACGGAGCAAATCCAAGGAGATTAACCAAGGAGCTAATCCAAGAGTCTTATATAAGGTGTTCCTAAAAATCCGATTAATTCCGTTGCATGCGCGATGTCTACATTCTTATGATTTCTATTCAGGAAACACTTATATGCCGTACACTTGTATGCCGTCAAAGTAGGAAAATAGGCAAGAAGACAAGGAGGCAGTCAAGCCTAGCAAGAATGCAGACATATAGCCAAAAAGAATATATCCAAAAGGCAGACACGTCAAGCACGCACTCGGACAGATAGGCAGACTGTCAAGCAGACATAGAGAAAGGAAGTGACGCCTAGAAGGCATTAATGCAGGTAGGCAGACACAACAAGAAGAAATGAAGGCTGGTACGTAAAGAGCCAAACAGACATGCAGACGGTTAGGTAAAGAGACCAAACAGACAGGAAGGTGTCTAAACACTTCAATTCCCCTGACGTCTCATTCTTTTCGTCTGGTGGGTCTTGTATCCCATGATTTCCCTGCAAGATTTCTTTCGTAAAGTTTCAATTCCAACAGGTAATTCTGACGCAGTTCCGGTCCCCTTCATACTTGGCAGTCCTGCAGCCGGGACTGGCAAAGTTTATATTGAACTTCCTATTATTTTACTCTGATCTTGCTAGAGGCGGTGTTACAGGTAGGTGACGGTGGTGGAGATGCTGCGGCTTGTTGACCAGCCTGTTGAACTTGAGCTAGTTTTTCACACTGTCTACTTATATGTCTTAATTTTTGATGGTTTGCCTAGCTCTCTTAATG
>WNGS01005680.1:3706792-3732868 GCA_020271785.1 Procambarus virginalis
CTCTCACAAGAAATTTCTGGGCGGTGTCAGACGCCAGATATCACCTGGAAGATTGATCTAATTATCTGTGTATTTTCCATATTGTTTCCAATTCACTGTATATACTGAAGAGGTAATTGCATTCGCAATAAATATTGCCAGCTCATGGGATTAAGATTTTAGCAGTTTGTCATGGATATAGAACGTTTCGTTGTTTCCTGGTTTGCAGCATCAGCTGGGATGGAGTATGTCTGTAATGGTGACAGGCTGTACATATGAGACATGTGTGATAAGCCGTTAGTTCCCTGATTCATATGACAAATATAATTTTTATTCTACTTTTGTTTTTTTTAGACTAGAAGGGAAACAATAAGGTGAAATTGAGAACTAAATTGAAACCGAAGTGAAGAAAATGTGAATGAGACAGAAAATTAATATATAGATAAAAGTGATACATAAGGAGAGAGAAAAAGTGAAAGAGAGAACAATCGGATATTTTATTTAAACACAGATTGAAAAGTAATCCATCAGTTCTAAAACAAATATTCACTAAAAGTCACAATCAGAAAAAAGTTTGTCTCTTACTGCTGAAGAAATATTACCCCCATGAAAAAAACTAAATCTACTCCAAGCAAAGTTAAACTATTTTCCGAAACCACTACTCGAAATTCCGTCTGAAAGCAACTCTGAATTGTTGAAAATCCATTTGAAATAACTTAGTTTGAATGTTCTCAAGGAAGAGTGGACATGAATGTGGCAGCAGCTGGCACCGTCGACGCCAGATTTACTGTTTGTACCATTGAAAGAATTATCATATAATGGCCGGGATCTAACTTGGAAGCACAAGGATTAGGCTCTAATCATCCTTCGGTGGAACAAGTCTTGCTGGATAACGGCTTGATGGCCGAGGTGAAAGTTATGTTTGGCATAAATGCGGCCACTGGCAGATATTTGCTGGGAACTGAGGGGGAGTTAGTGGGAATCGTACTGTCGTTCCAGTTTATTTTACACATATTCCTGTTTGCAGACACACAGCGGTTATTCGCTTTAATATAAATGGCGGTCGTTTAGTCTGATGGCCTGGTGCGCTGGGAGCTTTTATCACGCCCTGCCACAGCCCCTCTTCCCCCTCCCCCTTCTATTTGGCACTAACATCTCCCCCACCACCAAGCACCACACCCCTTACCGCTGTTTACACTCTCCCGCCCTTACCCCTCTCCAAATCGCACCCTTCCCCACCCATACCCCTTACTTTTCACTGACATTCTCACCCATTCTTCCCTACCGAAGTATGCAGCTTTACACGTTACTTTCCCCCCTCTCCCGCCTCCCCTCACTTCTCCGTCCCCTCTCTCTCCTTTTCTCTATCATAATTGGCACTATTTATTTTCCAACCCTGATACACACACCCCCTTACCCCCAGCACCAACACTCTCTCACCACCAAAACTCTCCCTCGTCATCAGCACCCACAAACTTCTCATTAATACTCATACACTCATCATCAACACTCACACATCCATTATCAACACCCTCACAAACATCATCAACACACACATCCAACATCAACACCCACACACACACACACACACACATCAACATCAACACCCACACACACACACACACACACACATCAACACCAACATACACACATCATCAACACACACATCCAACATCAACACACCACACACACACACCACACACACACACACACACACACACACACACACACACACACACACACACACATCAACATCAACACCCACACACACACCCCATCAACACCAACATACACACATCATCAACACCTACACACAGACACACACATCATCAACACCTACACACACACACACACACACACACACACACACACACCACACACACACACACACACACACACACATCATCATCAACACCCACAAACACACACATCATCATCAACACCCACACACACACCATCAACACCCACACACACATCATCATCACCCACACACACACACATCATCAACACTCACACATACACACACACACACCATCAACACACACACACACACATCATCAACACGCACACACACACACACACACACACTCCTGCCAACATTCAAACCTTGAACGAAATATATAAAACACCCATACAGGTTTGCCATCAGACATTATAGCACGGATACCAACACATGGGAGAGGTGGAGACTGCGAATGGTCGTCAGGCAAAGAGGGGAGATATTGGGGGAAGTAGTAGGGGCAAAGAGGGGACAATGAGAGAGGTAGTGACGCAGAAAAGGGACGAGGAAGGGGGGATGGAAGAGGGGGGAAGGAGTATAGAGGTACTTGGTGGAGAGGAGACGGGTGTAGAGGGGTAGGGTTGGGACGAGGGAGCAAAAAGATGAGAGATGGGATGGAAGGGAGAGGAGGGGGAGATGTAGTATGCTGCAGCGACTTCGTCAACGAGAGAAGGTTAGTGTGCGAGCTTGTGCTGGATATTGCGCCGAGAATGGCTGTAGGGAGACTGTGAATGTGAAGTGCTGGAGGGTGAAAAGGTTTTGAGAGAGAGGAGTGTGTGGGCGAGAGTGTGTGTGTTCTTACCTAGGTGGGTATGTGTGGGGGTTGGTCACAAGCTCCTGGTGTGTATGTGTGTGTGTGTGTGTGTGTGTGTGTGTGTGTGTGTGTGTGTGTGTGTGTGTGTGTGTGTGTGTGTGTGTGTGTGTGTGTGCGTGTGATTGTGTGTGTGTGCGTGTGCTTTCGAGATATTTATTTGATTTGCTAGAATTATTTACCTAGTCAAATTTTGTAATTATTATTCACGACAGTGTGTAATAATTTGAAATTATTATATGCCAGTAATTCATATTAGTGTATTAATCATACTATGAGTTCACAGTGATGCTAACGTAGTGAAGCGCTCAAATTATTTAAACCTAATTGACTTTCTCTATAATTTTATTATTTACTGGGATAACACACACACACACATACAGTTTCTGGAGGCTGACTCCATACATTGTTTCAAATGTAGATATGATAAGAGCTCAATAAGCTCAGGAATCTTTACACCAGTAGATTGACAGTTGAGAGGCGGAAACAAAGAACCGAAGCTCAACCCCAGCGAGCACAACTAGGTGATTACAACTTAGTGAGTACACACACACACACACACACACACACACACACACACACACACACACACACACACACACACACACACACACACTAATTATGAGCACAATAACCTAAAAACTCTCCCAGCAAACCTTTTACCTTTGATACTGTCTAGCCTGATGAGCGGAAACCTTCGTCCCATAGTCTTCTTATACACAGACCATTAGTAAACACGTTCTTAACGTCGTTTAATGACACCCAATTCTCTAATGGCAAACAAGTCTACTAGCTTCGTCTAATTAAAGACCGGTAGCTTACAAGCTTAGTTTAAAACGGCAGACAGGTCTACATGTTTCGTTTTATGGCACCAAGGTCTTGAATTTGGTTATGGTGCCACGCGTGCATACAAAGTGGCTGGCCTTATACCTGGCACTTAATATACTATAATAACCTCGTGCTGGTTGGTAGGAGGTTCTCTGGCCGAGTCTATTGAAGGTCCAGTTAGGAAGCTGCGTTTAATGGCAGGCAGATTCAAAACTGTGAGTGACATGCAGTTTCATAGCTCTGTCTTGCATACGCAGTTTCCAAACTGTATTCGGTGCTATCCTGGTTTCAGGTTTGTTTAGCAACAAATACGTCTCCTTGCTACTCTTGACGCCAAGATTTCTCTAAAGCTGCGATTTGTGGCAATACGTTCAAGGTTGCCTGTGAATAGAAAGGTTTCAATCTGTGTTTTGTCACACTCAGGTCTCGATGCAGTGTCATGTGTGTCGGAGGTTGAAAAACTATGTCCTGCATCAGCAGGTCTCCAAATATTGTCTAGTTCCAGCAGACCTCCAAGCTGTGTCTTGTGTCAGGTCATCCAGATGTGTTTTGCAGCACTAAGTTCTCTTAGTTGATTCCGATTGCACAAAATTCTTCAAGTTGTCACCTATAATAGACAGTTCTCCCATTAGTCGTGTTGAGGATCTTCTCCTGAGAGGTCTCATGAGTAACTACGTTCACTCCTAGAAATTCAATACATAATTTATCTAATGAAGATTGCTTATAGTGTTAATGAATTTAGGTCAAAGTTTTTGGGACCTCCAGTTCTTGTTCCTAATCATATGACATAAGAGTGTATTCATATTACATCCGGTAAAACATGTTGACTGTCAAGGTTCAAATAGATTTTGTTTCAGCGACGGTATCCTTAGAGGCAGTGACGAATGTTTTTGGTAATGGTTTGCTTAATAGTAATGTGATTTTCAAGGAAATCGAATGGTTATTTTTTTGTTTGGAAAAGATTTGATTTAGGTTAATATTAGTGAATAATGCTAAACGTAAGTAATATTTGACACAAGTCACATTGTAACACATCAACATCCCACTGCTCTCAAAAATGAAGAAAAAACGTGAATTGTTTTATGTTTGCTTTAATTAAATAAGCTTCAAATGCAATTGGACCTGACTTGCCTTCGGATAACCAAGACTATGAGTTATTTATTCAGAATTGTGTAGGGAATGGATAGAATCACTGGGGCTCAATTATTTGTAACAAAATAGGTTATTGGTCCCCGCAAGACAGCAGTAAAACGATATTATTTATTTTTTAAAGCAATGCCCTTGGACGTGTTTGAAGATTTAGATAAAAACTCGTTATTAGTAGCTAGGAAACAGGATACTAATATTATATATAGAGCAAGAAAATACCACCTCACCTCCTCCAACACTGGCAAGAACTCATCTAACCAGCTCTCCTTCTCCAACACTGGTATGAACCCCGTTAAGTTGGAGAAGTGCACTGAAAAGAGTTCTCACTTGACATTCATCATGCAACACACTAGTGAGTGTTTTGTTATACTTTTACCAAGTTTGAATAATTTTCAGACAATTTTTGGCAGTAGCCAAAAAAAATTTGTTACTTCATCACTATAATATTCATAGTGATGAAAAAGGTTCAAATATATTACAGAATAGGGAACTACACTCTTTACCTAATTAAAGATATTACATTTTATGAGGTAAAAATGAGAGAGACTACACCACTTGTAAGCAACCCGTTCTCTGAACAAACAATTGTTTATAATGTCACAATCAACGTTGAAAACTCCACCTATTAAGAAAAGTTACATCTAATTAATACTCACGTTTTCTATGTACTGGACTCAACAGGTTGGTTGTGCTGCTTGGGCTCTTGCCTTTCTGATTAGGGATAAAAAGATTGTATGTCTTACGGAGTGGAACCTCTATACATGTGTCACCCTGTGTCCCTGGTGGGTTTATCAGTACGTGTCTCCTGTGGGTGTATCAGCATGTGTCCCTCTTGGGTGTGTGTCAGCATGTGTCCCTAGCGAGTGACCTTCACTACATGTCCCCTGACGGGGGCAAGACAGCATATAACACTTGAGTGCCACCCCCGTCCCTGCGACACATTATATTAATCTGCCTACTGCCGCCGCGGCAAGCGTTGCGTCGACCCCTTGTCTCATTAATCTCCTCCCTGGCGTTGTATCCCCCTGCTTGTTTACCCTTGAGCAGCGTGCTGTGCTCTGGGGCTCGCTCTGTAATGCCTCTTATGTTCTTTCTGCAATTTACGGTGCAGTGTGCGCATTGCTGTGCCCCCTCACCGTCGGCCTTGCTTCAGGAAGGGATGGTGTTCGATCCTTGCTGGTCTCAGTGGATAGACACTATTCCGTCATTCAGTCTTCCTGTCTATGCTCCTATCCCGTCCTTGCCCTCGTATCCGTTTCATGTGCTATATAGTCACACTGGCGAATAATATTGAGTTAAGTATGCCCATCCCACTCTATAATTAGCTTTTGAATTTAGGCTGTTTAATTTGTCCCGTCTTGGACTTAATTAGAGCTTTCATGGAGCCTTCAGTGACTTCCGAGATGAGAGATACGTTAATATATATGATCACAGAGGAATTAGGTGCTCAAGTGGCAGCCCAGAGAGGGCTTAAAGTTCCAGTTTGGGCAGTACTCAGGTGTCTCTGGGATCCTATTGCGGCTAGTTCGTAGCTCAGTGGATAGAGTGCTCGTCTTCCATGATGGAGGTCTAGTGGTCGAGGCTCCTAGTGCACAGGTGAATTAAATGTTATCGTAGGTAGTGTGGTTGACAATTTATTTACATATACTGACTTTAGTACGACGGTCCAATTGTAGTCTGTTTAGCATCCCCTGAAATGCTGAATTTACAGGAAATTGTGTTGAAGAGTCATTTTGGCAAAAAATTTTCCCTCTAAAGATGAAAATATTCTGGGATCTTAGGCCAGCGGCGACTGTCCAGATCTAAGGAAGTGTAGAAAGGTTTGCATGGCTGTGTTGAATACGAGGGTAATAATTATTAACAAAAGAATTTGGAAGTGATGCAATATAATTTTTGTAATAAAGGTCCAATGTCATTGAATTATGCGTCGAAAGGATAAATAGACAAGCTAATGAGTATTTCAGTGGAGGTAATGTAATATGAACAGATAAGATTAAATATTTTCAAAATTATGAAGGAGTATACTTTATAATGAATGACATGCAACAATGATAACTTCTCTTGATTAACTTGCAAAATATTGTCCAAAGTCAGGGGAAAACCAAATAGTAAGCAGAGTTTACGAACAGTTGCTGCATCTCATCAATACAAAATCAAGACGTTTGTTGAGCCCCATAACTGACCCTTGCAGGAGGTCATCGAGGAAGCGTCTTCCCAGGGGCAGAATATCGCACCTTTTTAAGACGCCAACTTCCCTGATGACTCCTTATTTTCTCTGGACGGTGATACCATCTGCTGCGCTCACGTTCAGGATGGGGGCCTTTTTGATGACTTTCTTTTGGCAATGTAAAGGATGGGACACGAGGGCCACCTTAACACTCCCCTGGACCAGGGCAGTGCTCACTGGGGTACTTGGAGCGTTGTGGTAAGCATGTCATCCAGAGAGGGCATCCTAGTGAGCATGTCACCCCACAGAGTGCATTCTAGTAAGCATGTCACCCCACAGAGTGCATCCTAGTAAGCATGTCACCCCACAGAGTGCATCCTAGTAAGCATGTCACCCCTCAGAGTGCATCCTAGTAAGCATGTCATCCCACAGAGTGCATCCTAGTGAGCATGTCACCCCACAGAGTGCATCCTAGTAAGCATATCATCCCACAGAGTGCATCCTAGTAAGCATGTCACCCCACAGAGTGCATCCTAGTAAGCATGTCACCCCACAGAGTGCATCCTAGTAATCATGTCACCCCACACAGTGCATCCTAGTAAACATGTCGTCCATAACACTTGAAGGTAACTTATGGAAACTTGATTTTTTTTCATTAGAGAATCTTTGAACTCAAAATGAACATTGAAGATTCCAACGAATTAAATTATCCTTCACTTTCAATCATTCATTATCATTTTCCTTTTAATATGCAAACAATTATCTGACGTATTCACGTATTGTGGTATCTATTAATTTTCAACAAATCTCAACAAATTTAACGCATTAATCATTGAAATTTTTCAATCATCCTATATCACTGAACTCCAAAAGAAAGAAATAAACCAGTACACCAGCTATAGCCCAGGGCCACCTAAAATATACACTGTAGAGTGGCACTGAATGACACTGTATTTACGTGTCACTCACTAGGATCGTCGGAGCCTCGAACTAGGGTTGCAAAAGCGCGAACCCATCGTCCATTTACTGTTTTTCTTATCGCCCGTGTTCCAGCATGCCCGATATCTATCCTGTTTCTTCCCAATTAAATCTTAAATTGTCCCTTGTGTCGTTTTGCATCAATTCAAGTAACAGTAACAGTTTACGTTTCTTACACTATATTCTATTTTATACCCAACCACTTGGGCTTGACGGTAGAGCGACGGTCTCGCTTCATGCAGGTCGGCGTTCAGTCCCCGACCATCCAAGTGGTTGGGCACCATTCCTTCTCCCCGTCCCATCCCAAATCCTAATACTGACCCCTTCCAAGTTCTATAAAGTGGTAATAGCTTGGCGCTCTCTCCTAATAATTAAAAATCTACTTTGCTCTTTAATGCCATTTTCTAGTCTTGTACAGTGTCTGCATTATCTCAGTTTACGACTTTCTTTGCACTTTCGCTGCATATCTTGATCTTATCGTCCTTCCAGTCCCTCGATTGAAACAGGCCCTTCACTCTATAATTTGTATTCAATTTTGCATTTCTTCTGAAGATGAGCATATTGCCTGTGATTGAAAGCATTCACACTTTGCCCTTTTCCAAACATATTGTTGACTTTCATACATGTAAACATATATATTTAAAACTATATCTATGGATTTAAAATATTCGTGAAATAAGACATATTAAAAGCGCAAAATAACAATTGCTAAAACAATCAAAATCTCCACAGGAGAATTCGTAATGCCGACGACAGGAAACTCGTTAACTGGGAGCGAGAACGAAGGTCTTCGCTCCACATGACTTCTTTAACTAATCTTGTGGGAGATTTCACAGAGCTTCCCTTCGTGATCAGTGGGATTAAAGTGATTAAAACGCTCTTTGAACCCAATGGTCTGTCGCGAAGTAATTACCTTTTGTATGCCATTGCACGGATGAATATCGGGCGACAGTGGTAGACATATGAACGTTAGTTAGTGAGTAAATGGATGAGACTCTGAGTCTGCAAGTGTCATCACAAATGCGAACATGAGTCTGCTTGTGTGTACAGATAGGAAAATGAGTCTGCTAGTGAGTACAGAGGTGAAACTTTAGTCTGGTAGAGTGTACAGGGGTGAAACCTAATTCTGGTAGTGTACAGGGTTGAAACCTTAGTCTAGTAAGAGTGTACAGGGTGAAAACTTGAGTCTGCTGGTGTGTACATGAGTAAGAACATGACTCTGTTGTGTTAACAGAGATGGGAACATGAGTCTGCTGTGTGTACAAAGGTAAGAACACGAATATATTAGAATGTTCAAAGATCTCTGATGTCATGATGTCACTAATACCACGTATCTTTCATATTAAATTTTCTATGAAAATTGTTAAGTCTTAGTAACAAAACTAATGCCAGTTGCGAAGAGCTTTCAGAACCACAAAATTAATGTTTATTGTAAATGTAACTGTAAGAAAAAAATGTCTACAAAACCGACTTTGTAATATGTAATAAAAATGTAATAAAACTATTTAATAAAATATTATTATTTTAACACAGAGTAAGTGATTCGAAATATATTATTGTTGAATGAAGTCAATAATACCGTCAGATTGGGATGCGATAAAGCTGAATTGATTGTTGCTTTAGAACAAGTAAATTCTGCTTTAATCTATGCAATAAAATTAAAATACAATTTGTTCGAATGGTTATTGAATTGAAAAGTTGATTTATTGCCTGAAAAATTTGTCTGTCATGCAGGACCTGAATGTATCAACTCAAATGTAACAAAAATACATTACCCAACGAGAAGTGGTAACGCAAAGTGATATATATCCCAATGAAGATGAGAAACTAAAGTAAGGTAATTATTAATAATAATAAGGCAATTAAAATAAGGTAAGGAACATTAAATAAAAGTATTCGAAATAATCGATCCTTCTGAAGATGTAATATTAAATGCCAAAGTACTTAAGGAAATTCCTGTCTCAATCCTTCCTTCGTGGTCTGACATTGTCATATATATATATATATATATATATATATATATATATTATATATATATATATATATATATATATATATATATAACGAACACAAATTCTGAACAATAATTGAGTATGTAAATCTCTGGCGACACCCTCCCCCCCCCCCGTATCCATTCTCCATAAACTAGGCAACGTAATTACCACTCTTGTCCTCTACATTTTCTATACCTTTGGTTTACACCCGTCGTTAACGGTCGTTGACCTTTATTGAATCAATGCACACGGGTGATGTAGAGGAGTCAGGACGAGGTGGATGTATTACGTAGGGGGATGGATGAGGAGGTGTATGGAGAGGGTGGGCGTATTACACAGGGAGGAAGGTAGAGTAGTATTGTATGAGAGCGTAAAAGAGAGTCATTGCATAATGTAGGCGAGTTACGTTGAATTGCGGAAGGTGGGAGTTACGTTTTGTGACCTAGCATGGGAGAGTTACTATGCGTATTCACCTAGTTGTATTCATCTAGTTGTGCTTGCGGGGGATTGAGCTCTGGCTCTTTCGGCCCGCCTCTCAACAGTCACTCAATCAACTGATTTCTCCCCCTCCCCACCCACACACACACTCACCCAGGAAACAGCCCTAACAGCTGTCTAACTCCCAGGTACTTATTTACTGCTAGATAACAGGATCATCAGTGTGAAAGAAACTCTGCTCATTTGTCTCTGCCTAGTCCGGGAATCGAACCCGGCCACAGGATTACGAGCCTCGCACGCTGTCCACTCAGCTATCAGATCTCTTGAGTGTGTGTGTGTGTGAATGTGTTTTATTAAATCAATCTGAAAAGAAGAAAGAATGAGAGAGGAGAACGAAAAGCAAAAGTTTTAAAGAAAGTGGAAAGGGAGTGGCAGGGTGACGGGAGAGTTGGTGAAGGGGATGTAGGGAGTAGGGTGACGGATGAGGGTAGTGTGGGTCCCTGGGAGGAGGGGTGACGGATGAGGGTAGTGTGGGTCCCTGGGAGGAGGGGTGACGGATGAGGGTAGTGTGGGTCCCTGGGAGGAGGGGTGACGGATGAGGGTAGTGTGGGTCCCTGGGAGGAGGGGTGACGGATGAAGGTAGTGTGGGTCCCTGGGAGGAGGGTGACGGATGAGGGTAGTGTGGGTCCCTGGGAGGAGGGGTGACGGATGAGGGTAGTGTGGGTCCCTGGGAGGAGGGGTGAAGGGCTGGTGTGGTTTGGTGCGGGAGTTGGGAGTGAGTTAAGAGAGAGGCAATATAAGTAAGAGCAGACCACACACTAGAAAGTGAAGGGACGTCGACGTTTCGGTCCGTCCTGGACCATTCTCAAGTTACAATCGACTTGAGAATGGTCCAGGTCGTCCCTTCACCTTGTAGTGTGTTGTCTGGTCAATATAAGTAAGACCTGGTGAACACACACACTCGCATACACCCTTCTCCCTGTACCTTCCTATTTCATCTCTCTCTCTTTCTCTCTCTCTCTCTTCTCTTCTCACCCTCTCACTATTTTTTCTTTCTTCGCTTTTATCTTTCTCAATCTCACTATTTTGCCTTCCTTAAACCTGCCTCAAAGAGCATACTCATCAATCGCCCTCCAAATTCATGGTGCGAATGCACGCACTCTGTCTTGTCGTCGAAGAAATCCAAAACATGGTGTCAAGTCCTTTATTGCCACTTGCAAGCCTGGGCTGCCAAGCACTCAATTTACCTCCCCCAAGTACCGGAATAAGCGCAAGCAATAAAGGCATTATATATCTGTGCTAGATCCCAAGCGAAACTTTAAACCTTTGAATCTTTTAAACTTATGAACCTTTATATCAGTTTATAGCTGTTAGGTACCTCTACGATCCTTTCTTATTATGACCATTCATCGTCTGTTGCATCTCTTGTCTCAATATATTATGGTCCAGATAAATGAAATGTTATTACCTACACTTTGTTGTTTAAATATGTATGATTTGTAAATGAAATTTACATATTTATGGAGGTCAATATAAAACAGAATTGGAGAAAATAGTATTATATAAATTAATACCTACACATATAGAAGCTATTTAAGAACTCCAGGAATCTGAGAGAAGGAAGACGTTTTCTTACAAGTGAATACCCACAACCTTTACCCAGGAACGAGGCATAATATTAGCAAGAAGACCAAGATAAAGGTTCTGGTAGGTACATCGGGACGTTAGCGTAATGAAGACCCATATCGCGAGTAAGTGGAGTGAATGAAAAGGAATTCCTTAACGAAGTGTAAGAGTTGAAAGCGAGGGGTTGATGACCTGGCTGGAATTAAAGCTGGCTAGCAATTATCGGTGAGAGTGTCGCGTGTCGAGAATAGCTGTGTTGTGAAAAGTGGTGGACAGTTCATTACTTGAACCCTTACGGTGATTTGGGGATGGTTCTGGCTGTTGGGTGATGGATACTTCCATTACTAAAACATACTGAGAGGTGAAGAAGTCCTTGACTGAACGGTAATTGGTGTTTCTAATCAATTTTATTTGCATTGCTGATAATGAAAGCGAAAAACTAATTATTTAAAGCAGAAGAGGAACGTGTCAAGTAGCGATGAGTTATTGAGAAGCTGTTGCAAGACACGCAGGCAGCGTTAAGTCTCACTGTATAATTTGGTGTTGTTGTTGCAAGCTGTTGAAACACTGCCGACCGTGAAGTCAGAGCAGAAGCTGCTGACTTTGCAGAATACATTACAAGTTCCTTCAGAGCGAGTGAAGGAACACGAGTCGGAACATGAATCATCGCTAGGCAAAGGCGAGCGGAAGTTTAGCTTCCTGGCAGGAAAATAATTGTATAAGTTTAGAACTAGTTTAATCTTTTCAACTTTCCAAGGCAATATATAAAATAAAAGAAGAGGCTAACAGTATATTACAAGATTTTATCGAAATATATGGATATGAGGGTAAAAGTGAAGGTTAAACATATATACAAAATCGGATAATAACGCTCATATCACATGTAGCAGATCTCTATCATATATAGCAATAAATCATTTATATTATATACAAATAAGATATAAAATACATGTGTGAAATATATGAATACATCACGCATGAAGATCTGTGTATGATCATTTTCATACATCAGATTTGATATACTATATTTATTACTGAGAAAATTAGTAGAAGCCATAAGGAGGATTCGAACCTATGCTCTTGGGGTATACTGACATTATATCCTGCTCACATGACCAACTCAATTCACGTTTTCATGTGTTCTTAAACTCTATAAAATACATCAAAATATTACTCGAATTTTTTCTCCATTAGCTCTCTAATTGCAAATATTTTGAACCAGACACCAATTTTTCACACGAACCTTCACCCGGCATCTCTAACATTCCTTCCTGCTTCTACTCCACTGCTAAACCCGTCTGATCTTCAGCTCCTTTAGCACATAAGCTCTCAACCTTCCCTTACCCCTTCTTCCCACTCCACTGACGATGGCATGTCTGGCCTCGTCTTAATGGACTTTCTCCAAATTCCAGTCTGTTAATTGCCTCTGAGTGTGTGGCGCTCTCCCCCTCCCTCTCTTCGGTTTTGCAAAAGCGTCGAGTGAGATTATGGTTGAGGCGCTCGTCGACTCCTCAGGGTTATATGGATGAATATTTGAAGAACCTCCGTTGGTTTCTGTTGGTTGTGGCTTAGAGTTGATGCTGGGGTTTATTCGTGAAGTGAGCGATTTAGTTAGTGAAATTGTATTTCAGTTACTGTTTGTTTGTGTCTGTGGCCCTGTTGCTAGATCTCAGTTGTTGATTATGCACCTACGATTTGTCTGCTGCTGCTGCCTTGTGCTTGTTTCTGCGTCTGTCTCTCTCTCCTCTCCTCTCTCCTTTCGCTATTTCTCTCGTTTTGTATGCGAAAGTGAATGGAAACGCAAGTACTATTTGCCTAGTAAATTTACTTTTGGAAATGCATTGCCCTCAAGCATTCTCGTCAACCGGTATTTCCTTTGTGACACTTGAAAGAGCTTTGGAACATACACACATATTTTCCCCGATACTTTATTCATTTTACCGACCCATATTCGGCGAAATGTATAGAAAAAAGCATATCAATTTATTATGAGCCAAAAAGTGTACATAAAACCTTCTACTTTGTTCAGTGATTAATGCAGTTTGAGGTATACACAAGCCTCACACAACGTAATCATATATGCAGAGTTTTTGTGCTCTCTGGTTAGTATCATTGAGCCTAAATTCTCTGCTTTATCATGTGTTGCCAGTTATGAAGTACTAATGAAGCAGTTAAAGCACTATGGACCCAGTTGATGCACACATTACCGAATAAACACAAAAATTATCCAGTTAACACAAAAATTATCCAGTTAACATAAAAATTATCCAGTTAACACAAACATTTTCCAATTTTCTCAAATTATTAAATTTTCTAATATTATTCAATTTTTCTCAAATTATTCCATTTTCTCAAATTATTCAATTTTTCTCAAATTATTCAATTTTCTCAAATTATCCAATTAACATACAAATTATCCAATTAACATAAATTATCGATTTAACAAATAAAAAACTAAACTAACGCCCAAATTATCCAATTAACACAAACAATATCCCATTAAATCCACAGATTACTCACTAAACACATAAATTATCAATTTAACACAACATGTATCCACTTACGACACAAATTATCCTATTTGTGTCTGGCAGTAACAGCAACTGAAATAGCATAAAAATTATCCCATTAACTCGCAAATTATCCAATTAACCCCAAATTTTGTCATTTAAATCACAATTTATGCAATTTAATCACAAATGTCGCAATTAACGTAGCAGTTAACGCTCTGTGTCAACATTACATTCATAAGGTTAGTCTACAATCATGAAAACCTTACGTATATGTAAAACAATCTCTGAATATGTAAAATCTGTATGTTTTGAAAAATAAAATATATAAAAATAAAATGGGTATTTTATAAGCAATAAACGTATGATTTAAACACCTGAAAGCTATGTTTATAGGTTTTTAAAATAAAATAAATAAAAAAAATGAAACCTATGTTTAAAAAACCCAGCGTGCTTTATAGCTATTAAAGCTAAACAATTCCTTAATCTAAGCACAGCTGATGATGCTGTTAGTGCTCACCTCTCGGTGCTTGTCTGTCAGTGACTGTGAAGAATGAAGTGAAAAGTCCAAGCTGCTTCCCAGTGAGCAAAATATCCCAAAATAAACGTAATTCAACGTTGAAGCAACATTATCAACGACAATTCGTCTTTGAATCAACGAAATCAGCGTTAATTAACGTTTTCATGGATATTGTGTCCTGGGTTTTTCCACTTGATGACAATCGATCTATACTAAATTATATCTGATCAGAGGCTAAGGAAAAGAGACACTGTATTCAATGCAAATTACTTGGGAGCTGTATATTTCCGACTGGGGAAAATGCTCGAGTGTTTGTTTTAAATATGTACATGGAAAGAGTGATCGGACAGTGTTCGACATCTCCAGCGGTATAATGTTGGTTTTCAATCATGGATAAAATTATTCAAATGCAATTTATAGAAAATACGACCAGTAATCTCTTTTAAGTGTTTCAGGGAATCACAAATATTTATGTTACAAATATATCTGGCATATTTATAATGCTATTGTTAACGACAGATTAGAGAAAATATGCAGTGTAAAATACAATAAAAGATATCGTTTTGAAATATAAAATTATGCTGGGAACGAACTTGAAAACGAATGACGAGCTATGACGTCACTACTTAACCCCCCCCCATTCAACTACAGCCCCAACTCCCCTCCACACACAGACACCCGAACTGATAGGTGAAATGAGGTATCAGGCAAAAGAAACTCTGCGAAATTGTTTCTGTCTCTTCCGTAAATCGAAACTCGAGCCCTTCGGACTACAACTTCCGAGCACTTTCTGCTCAGCCGCGAGGATCTATGAGTGAGGAAGGGTGGAGGGGGGTGGGTAGAGGGGACTGTTTTATCATCACAGCTCGTTATTTGTTTTGGAGTTGGCTGCCAGCATAATTTTATAGTTTACAGCTGTTTTATAGACTTGTTAGTGTTTCCACTGAAAAAGCCTTATCAGTGTTACTATATAAAAATAATCGAGCTCATAAAAACCCAATTATATATAAAGCTTCAATAAATGGACTAAACATAGATAAACTAATTTAAATTTATATAAAGACGTATTAAATATATCGAAGGAGTCAAAATATTTGGAATTCCTCCAAAAGTAAACTAAAAGATATTAGAAGGAATGGAATTCGAGGACAATTTTGCACCATCCATAATTGGTTTTGGCCTCTGGGACCAATTTATTTTCCACGACGTCATATGTGATTCAGGGTAAACTAAATTTTTTTCCACCATCGTGGGCGTCATGGTCGATAACTTTTGTAAATAACTGAACTCTACTGAAAGTTGAAGCACACACACACACACACACACACACACACACACACACACACACACACACACACACACACACAAGGCACACAAGGTGCAGAAGCACTAAGTGCCACTATGGTGTATAACAGGTCATTGGAAACAGGAGACTTACCAGAAAGTTGGAAGACAGCTAACGTGGTCCCAGTATACAAGAAGGGGGACAGGCAAGAGGCACTGAACTACAGGCCAGTTTCCTTAACTTGTATACCATGCAAGGTGATGGAGAAGATCGTGAGGAAAAAGCTCGTAGAGCATCTGGAGGGAAATAACTTTGTAACGCACCACCAACATGGGTTCAGGGATGGTAAATCGTGCCTCACAGGTTTAATAGAATTTTATGACCAGGCAACAAAAATTAGGCAGGAAAGAGAAGGGTGGGCCGACTGCATTTTCCTGGACTGTCAAAAAGCCTTTGACACAGTACCCCATAAAAGGCTGTTAAAAAAGTTGGAGCAACAGGCAGGAGTAAAAGGGAAGGTGCTCCAGTGGATAAGGTTGTACTTAAGCAACAGGAAACAGCAAGTAACGGTGAGGGGGGAGACATCAGAGTGGCGAGATGTCACCAACGGAGTCCCACAGGGCTCAGTACTTGGACCCATCCTGTTTCTAATATATGTAAACGATCATCCGGAGGGTATAGACTCATTCCTCTCAATGTTTGCTGATGATGCAAAAGTTTTGAGAAGAATCAAGACGGATGAAGATAGACAGAGACTACAGGATGACCTGGATAAACTGGAGGAATGGTCTAGAAAATGGCTGCTAAAGTTCAACTCAGGAAAGTGTAAGGTGATGAAATTAGGCGAAGGGAGCAGGAGGCTGAACACAAAGTATCATCTGGGAGGTGAAATCCTGCAAGAGTCAAATAGAAAGATCTGGGGGTTGATATCACACCGAACCTGTCCCCAGAGGCCCACATCAAAAGAATATCATCAGCGGCATATGCTAATCTGGCCAACATAAGAACTGCCTTTAGAAACTTGTGTAAGGAATCTTTCAGAACCCTGTATACCACTTATGTAAGACCAATCCTGGAGTATGCAGCTCCAGCCTGGAGTCCATACCTAGTTAAACACAAGACAAAGCTAGAGAAGATTCAGCGGTATGCCACCAGGCTCGTCCCGGAACTGAGAGGAATGAGCTACGAGGAAAGGCTAAAGGAGCTGAACCTCACATCCCTGGAAAACAGAAGAGTAAGGGGAGACATGATAACCACCTACAAAATTCTTAGGGGAATAGACAGGGTGGACAAAGACAAACTCTTCAGCACAGGTGGAACACGAACAAGGGGACACAGGTGGAAACTTAGTACCCAGATGAGCCACAGAGACGTTAGAAAGAATTTTTTCAGTGTCAGAGTAGTTAATAAATGGAATGCACTAGGAAGTGATGTGGTGGAGGCTGACTCCAAACACAGTTTCAAATGTAGATATGATAGAGCCCAGTAGGCTCAGGAAATTGTACACCAGTTGATTGACAGTTGAGAGGCGGGACCAAAGAGCCAAAGCTCAACCCCCGCAAGCACAATTAGGTAAGTACACACACATACACGTGGAACTTCAAGAACAAGAGGTTAGAATTAAACTAACTAAACAAAGATGCCGAA
Source organism: Procambarus virginalis (assembly GCA_020271785.1). Classification (NCBI taxonomy): domain Eukaryota; kingdom Metazoa; phylum Arthropoda; class Malacostraca; order Decapoda; family Cambaridae; genus Procambarus; species Procambarus virginalis. Next base: position 3,724,505 of record WNGS01005680.1, read on the forward strand.
GAAATAATAGAAATTTCACTTTCGCAAACAGTGGTAGACGGTTGGAACAAGTTAGGCGAGAAGGTGGTTTAGGCCAAAACCGTCAGTAGTTTCAAAGCGTTATATGACAAAGAGTGCTGGGAAGACGGGACACCACGAGCGTAGCTCTCATCCTGTAACTACACTTAGGTAAGTGCAATAGGTCAAATTACACTTAGGTAATTACACACCAACGACCCGAGAACAAGCCCACATACCTGCGAACAAACACACTCACCTAGATACCAACACACGCAAGTGAACAAGTAAATGCTCCTGTACCTCACCCGTCAACAATTACACATATATATATTCCAAACAACTGTAAAAAAATGTGAAAAAGTTGACAAACACACACTACACACCAGTGAACAACACCTGCAGTCTAACAAAAATTACAAACATGAATGCACACTATGTACCCGCCCGAAAAATTCATGCACATAAAAGCACAAAAAGCCATCATATACCCCTCTAACAAAAACCCACACGCACCCTAAACCCAACAACACATAAACACACTCTACACATACCAGCAACACCCATATAGGGAAAAACTCGGATACATTAACGAGTTCTATAACCTAACGAGGATTTCAGAGATACTAACGAAGCCTAATTATGCATCGAGCGAGGAATCCATACCTTTTTCAACTATTTTGTCACGCCAGATCTATATCTGTGTATTGGATATTCCTGAAATAATAGTAAGATTTTTATTAAACTTAATACCTCAGTTGATGATCAGTTTGCTTTTATAACATTCAATTAATTCATCTTAGCTATTTAGCTCCTTGATATTTCCCATTATTTTGCAATATTTAAAAGTCATATTTGAAATTAGATTCTTTCTGTTATAGTGATTTTCCTTTATTCCTCGTTTTTTCTCTAAAAAGAAATGATTGCAGTGCCTTTTCTCCAAAACGATGTAATTAAACAGAATGTCTGTTCGGGTGATTGCACTAAAAAGTGTTTCCAATTAGTCGATGTCACAAAAAATGTCCCAATTACCTGATTCCCGTGTCCCAGGGTTGCCCGCCTCTACCACGCTCCCTCACCCTAACTTTTAGCCTATAACTGCATTCATTTTAATGCAGGGTTTTTAGGTGGATTCATTGCAATAATAATATTAAGTTAAAGTGAGTGTTTAGTTTTGCATAAATAATTACAATAATGTAGTCAATATTCATTCTTTATAAAAAGCTATGGAATATATATATAATATATATATATATATATATATATATATATATATATATATAATATATATATATATATATATATATATATATATATATATATATATATATATATATATATATATATAAATTTTCTTGTCACCTCGTCAATTGGACTCTTGTCACTTTGTTAATCCGGTCGTTTAATAATTGTTCCATTTTTATTGATGTAGTCAGTTTTGTTCATGATAACAACAGCTTTAGATTTCTAATCCATGATAATGTGTAGTGAATTATCATTTTTGAGTTTTCAACGACGGAATGAATCTCTTTGGACAATTTGAAGACGTTTGGTTGAGTAATGAATCATATATTGTACATTTATAAATGTAAATATCACCAGAAATGTCGCTATATTTTTTTAAGATTGGGAAACGCTCTAGCAATATCTATATATCTGACATCCCTGTTAGGAGTGGAAACACAAACCATATCATAGGCCAGTAACGGTGTTGTTATCAAGTTGTTTATCAGATAAATGAATGACAAAATAACCGTGGAACGTTTCAATCACTTTGTATAATGAGCTTATAATGTAAAATGAGCTACATCCTTGAGGTCGGCCGGCAGGAACGTGAGCACAACATCACATATCACATAAACGTTAACACAACATAAAAATATACTGAACTCACAAGAATATCAGCTGTTTCAGGAAATATGGGAGGTACAGCCCACGTTGCCAAAACCGAGAGACGACATTAAATCTTGCAGTTACAGCTAATTCTTCCTATAAAATTCGTTGCATAAATTGCTCATATCTTTTTAAGCGACTACAGCCTCTTCTATCCGGCTTCCATAACAGCGACTCATCTTGATCGAATAAGGAACGCCTTGTAGTGTACCTCCGGTCCTGTTCAAGCTCTGAGATTGAACAGGCCGGATGTACGAATGTATAAGACGAATGAGTCGGAGACTAATTAGAACCATTAAGGTCTCCCACAAGGATCACTCCTTGATTGAGTGATCGTCACAAGGAAGGACCAATGAGCTTGCAGACCTATATCCAGGGACAAAACAAAACTCCATCCCTGATGTCACGAACCATAAGCTGACATGGAATTTAGTAATAAATCATAACATCCTAAAACCAGCCAAAGCTATCTTGTGCAGTCTGAATGTTATTTTGGTGTGGGTGTGCCTGTTACTGACGGTCAAAGAATGTTATGTGTACGTCCACAACACCACCGGTCTTCAGCCCTCCATAGGTCCTCAGACATGATACCTTCCACCTGTCTACAAACTTCCACAATTCATCTGACACAAGACGTGACATGTCCTCAATCTTCCGTAACTCCTCTGACACGATATCTATATCCTATCCCCTGACCTTACAAAGCTCCTCTTGACATTATATTTACAGCCTGTTCCCGACCTTCCATAATTTCTCTGACACCATACATTCAATACATATTTTTGTCAACTCATTTAAGCATTCCATTGGAAGTAGTTCTTCAGCAAATTCTTCTCCACTTCCTCGATTGTGTATTGAACGTATTATCCCATTAAATAGCGGAATTATCAACACTTTATGAAATGTATATTTATGAAAAAATATATATATCCGAATTATGCAGATATCCGAATTATGCAGGTGGAACACAAAGTAGTGAATATGCGAGAGTGTTATGAGCAACTCGGTTAATGGAGAGTCTCCAGAGATCCCGACTGCTGCACGCAAACGGCTCATAAATTCTTTCACAAGGCTCTTCTGCCCTTCCCCATCATGGCAAATAGGTATTATGGCGTATTGTATATATAAAATGTGGCAACTATAAGGAAATTTAGAGCACCAGCCCAGTTTCGTATATGTTTCAGAAGCGTTCGTATTTTCTCAGGCTCGCGTGCGTGTTATTGTCGGTAAATGTTGCGTTTGTGAGTGCCTTCGGAGAGGCGAGGCGTGTGTTATCTGTGTAATAGCGTGTGCTACTTATATTGGAGTGTGATGAGTGAGTTTTCTGTGGCGAGTGCGAGTGTTAGAGATTGTGATAAGTGTGTGTGTTGCCATTGAGTGTACGTGCGTTACATGTAATCCCTGTGCGAATACGTGTTTGAACATGTATAGAGAGGCGAAATATGCAGTATGAATTCTACAGACTGATGAATGATACGAGGTTCTCTTGGAGATATTGCAGGTTTAATATATTGATTGAAACATGAGTTTTCTTTATTTCTGCTATTATATTCATAACTAGACGATAGTAAATTTAAAAGTTTAAATACAAACGAGAGTCCTGAAAGCAAACAGTTGACAGGAACACAGGAGACAGAAGGAGTGAGGGGACAACGTGTGAGTCGTTAACTGAACTCACTGTATTATAAGCAATCATAATAATGAATACTTGTGTCGACCAAACCACACACTAGCAAGTAAAGGGACGACGACGTTTCGGTCCATCCTGGACCATTTTCAAGTCGATTGTGTCAACTTGAGAATGGTCCAGGACGGACCGAAACGTCGTCGTCCCTTCACTTTCTAGTGTGTGGTTTGGTCAACATATTTTAGCCACGTTATTGTGATTCGTCGTTTGCAAATGAATACTTGTGGTGGTCCAAAACAGTACTTCACTTAAGTATCGGTTAAACAGTTGTGTGGTAATCTCCTCTCAACCTGTGCTCCTCAATAGTGCATTGCATTTCAACGTACAAACCACAAAGCCGAAAATATAATGTGTAATAAGTCACATTGGCTCGCAAAATTTACCTTAGATGCCTCGCTCAAATTCTTCATAATGAGAGATCGAGCTTATCACCCTCATACCAGGAGAAATTTTGGATGGCTCGCACATCACCACGTATGAGATATCATGCGTGCCGCCCCCTCGTCACCCCCATGAAATTGGAGATGTAGAGGAGTGTCGAGGGTTAAGACAACACTGTACTACGAGAGTGTAGCCAACAAAGGTGATTCGGCGTGACTCTCTCCTGGCTCTGGCGAGATTTGTGGGCTTGGGGCAGTAGCCAGAATGTGCAGCCTGATCGGTAGTCAAGCGCATCTGTGATATCTGCGGCAGAGCGACGGGGCTTCCAAGTAAAGCCCACTGTTACAGGAATGAAGAAGCTGAGGGACGTGGGTGTTAAGCACATCGGTGGATCAACGCAACAATACGAGAGGAGAGATCGGGGGTGAAGGCCTTGAGAGTTTACGTTGTTATCACGTGTTACTCCTGATAACAACACACACACACTCATATTATATATATATATATAGATATATATATATATATATATATATATAATATATATATATATATATATATATATAGTCGACACGTGTAAATGGTTTCACATTTGTTTATGATTGTCTTTACCTGTACATGGTAAATTGGTAAATTGTCTTAAGACTTGGTATCACAATAAGGGTATCGCCAGTCTTGTAGTAACAACGTATTGGTTCAATATCCGTGTTGCATAAGAGCGTTCTCATCTAACGCTCAGTAATGAAACAAACAGTCACTGACTGGGTGAAACACGTACGGAAGAGGTACTGTTCCCACTCAAAGCACATTGAGCTTCCATATCTTACGAGACCACTCCTCGGGAAGGAGAGTGCCAAGGAGAGCTGAATTGAGACTCAAGTTATTGACCATCAACAGCTACGGCCATTGAGCCAGTCACAACACCTCGTGCGATTAACGACGTCGACGCAGTGGGAGAATGGGCCACACTCGCCAGGTATCAGACCCGGGAATTGAACTGCAGCCTGAAGATCTAGTGAGAAGTGAGAGACAGTCACTTCAGGGCTCGCGCCTCCGCAGGGAATAGGAGACAATGTCTACTATAGCTCACCAATCAAGGGAACACGACGGAAGCCTTGGCTTCCGGCCCTGGGATGGCACGACGGGGGATTCGAACTTATTTACGATTTAACTTGTGTTATATCTCCATTTTTATTTCTGGTAAATACACAGGCGTAGCAAGAAGAAAAATTGGTTTTCTAAGGTCTCAGGAGTTCTTATCAGGTCGTATAACACCTGGAGAATATTCATGATCTTGTATTGCTTCTGAAGAACATATTAACAAACATCTGAATAAAAGGAACTGCACATGACCAATTTGCCCATTCGAGGCAGTGACTATTTATACCCAGTCAAACTCAATCATATATGCAGACGATGAGTCACAATAACGTGGCTGAAGATATGATGATCAAACCACACACCAGAATATGAGGAGACGACGACGTTTCGAAGCACGTCTTACTCATGGACCACACTATGAGTGATCCATGAGTAAGGCGTGACCCGACTCTAGGTTGCATTACACCTTACACAACCTGGTGTCTGCCCAAACTGTTAAGAAACTTGGAGTATCGAATCCAATTTTTGCGTGTTTCGCTATACACTTTGATGTAGGTATTTGCGTTATCCATCAAACACCAGAATAAAATAAACTGAAAAAAGCTAATAGTACACGAAAGGCGGCTGCTATTTATATCTAACAAACCTTTAACATAAAAATCGAGCATTCGCTTGAAACAATTCAAGGCAGAATTTGTAACTGAATAATTTATTCCGTAAATCAACAACCCATAGTCGAGTGGAATCATCTTGATCTCATAAAATGCAATTTAAGCTATAATTCAGGAAAAATGAATTTAAAAACATGACCATACTTGAAATAATATAAAGTCAGTGAAGATTATATGTATAATTTAAAGAAGGGTAGATAACTTTAGAGTTTCAGTTAAAGTATACGTGTGAATCAGAGTCATCTGAATTTATGCAAAGTTTCTACTAATTTATTATTAGTTTAATCAACAAAGTTTCATTAACTATTGTAAATGCACAGGAAAGCCGAAATAAATCCCAATTTAATCAAGTAATTATCAATCATTGATTTTAAAAAATTGATGCAGATTCCATATAAATATTTCCTTGCTATCAACAGTCGATTCGAACATTTTTTGAAAGGTCTCATGTCAGTTTCGATCACAGGGAATATCAATGGATGTCCCGTCATTATTCCGGATTCCTCAGCATTTTGAAAGATAATCATGGAATTGATGGAGATTTTAGACAGGATTTTATTGCATTATATGGGATTATCCCAGATTACATTCTTTTAACGGATTAATCCTATATGCAAGCGATAATTTTCTGCATCTTCAAATAATTTATGCACTGATGTTTTGGAATCATAAAATGCAACATGAATGATACCGAACCATAACATAAAAGAAGAATCATATTTGTCTGATAATGGGAACATTTTTGCGGAATATTCATTCTCACAAATAATTTAATATATTAGCACCACATCATGTCAGCACATGTGGGACACACCATGACTGGGGAATGAAATTGACTGAAATTACTCCACATGTTGGGGAGTATTACTTGATTCTAATTCTTTTGAACAGTGTTTGAAATTGCAAAGTACTGAGAGTGGTAATAGATAATATTTTAAACAGTTGGGTAACGAGGAAAAATTACTGGAATTATTATTACTAAATATATATTTTTAAGAAACAAATATTATATGTATATTAAAAACAATTATATCTGATAATATATTATATAATATATATATATAATATATATATATATATATATATATATATATATATATATATTATTAATAAACATGTCATTGAAGACAACAGCATTGTGACTATTATTAATTTGCTTTTGGATAGTTTCCATTCTACACAAATATCTTCTACTATCTGAAGGGTGAAGAAACACTAGATTATTTTCTTTAATAGGAATCCTGACAAGGCCATGTTAGGTACATACCCATCAGTAATGATTGGGGAATAACTGGATGAACCTAGCCCTCCCTCCCCCCCAGACAGGCAGACAAACAGAGAAACATTTTCATTTATAAATATAAATATTTATATACTCATTTGCTTATTTATTTGCATTTATATATTTATCAGGTAATTAAATTAAAGTTATCAATAAAATGCAAATATTTATTGCACAGATGAATTACAGATTTATTTCACTTTCAAAAATTTTGTTTTGCATACAAATATGTATTCACATGTCCAATGTGTTAGCTAGGTGTATATTCGCTGCCCTCTGACAAATCGAGCACTATTTAGCAAGCATATTGATGGTAGATATAAATTTCTGGCCCCCCCGCCATTGGCTGGTTAATATACGAAATGGATAACGCTTGCCCAATAGATAGATAAATGAAAGTCAGATAAAAGAGCTGGATAATGAAAACATAAAACATAAATATACTTTCAGCAAATATATGAATAAAGTTCAAAGGATAAATAAATGATCAAGAGAGAAGATATGAAACAATGAAGAAAGAGCTCAAGAGAGAAGATATGAAACAATGAAGATTAAGAGCCGTGTTGTCAAAAGAGGAGAAAGAAAAAATGAATGGTTCAACAGGAAGGAAATATAAAGAAAGGTTCTAACGAGAATTCTAAAAAATGGTTGTGGGGAAAAACCTTAATGGAAAAAGAAGGTTAAAAGTATGTACCAGTCACGATTGGAGGAGAAAAATATGGGAAAAATTGTACAATGGAAATGGGATATGACCAGAGAAATTGAACCGGGTCAGGAAAGACAAATATGTATGTATATATATATATTATATATATATATATATATATATATATATATATATATATATATGTGTTGTGTGTGTGTGTGTGTGTGTGTGTGTGTGTGTGTGTGTGTGTGTGTGTGTGTGTACTTGCTGCACTGCTAGCGACGGTACTGATCCACATACGGGACGTGAATTTCCTGCAAGATAGTTTGCTGAGACCCTCCTTCGAAAGTAAAGTTCTTTTAACAAAATCCTCGTTATCTCGAAGGAGAGATTCTTGCAAGAGCCGGAGGCTGAATTGAGAAAAGACCGGCAAATCCTTGGTAATTGGCGGGACTTGTGAGAGCTGGAAGTAAATGGAGTATTGAGGTCTTTTTCAACCGTTTGCTTGGAAGCTGATTCCGTTAACGGTGATATGGCTGCTAACTGTTGTTCAAGTCAAGCATCGATGTGAGTATATTTGTATCGTTTCAGAGGTGTTATGGATGGTAGCGTTTGTCTAAAATCAAGCATCGAAGTATGTGCATCAGGTTAGAATACAGACTGGTTTTCATTATTCCAGTAACTCATCTTGCAAACGGAGTCTTAACTC
>WNGS01005680.1:3754398-3765551 GCA_020271785.1 Procambarus virginalis
TTTCATGATATATTTTTTAAATATTTAATAGCATGATGTTATCCTGTGGAATTTTAGGTGACAAACTTACTAGAATTCTCCAAGTATATTAAAAATTATTTGTGGAGAGAGAGAGAGAGAGAGAGAGAGAGAGAGAGAGAGAAGAGAGAGAGAGAGACGAGAGAGAGAGAGAGAGAGAGATTCCATTTCCTTGGAATGGAATAGGGAAAAAAAGCATTTCATCTCAAGGAAATATCAAACAAGATATGCTCAAAACTTATTTATATTTCACAAATATATATAAAAACTACAAAGAATAATGAAAAAATGGAGAGAGAAGTAACACACAAGGAGAAAAAGTCAATAGAATATATATTTGAAGATAAAAGCTGTGTATTGCATGGTCTCTCTGAAAATGCTACATTTAATTGAATTTCTGTAAGTGCAACTGCAGCATTTTTGTGATTTTTGTTGAACGTGATATTGATGTTTTCTGATTCACACACACACACACACACACACGCACACACACACACACACAACACATTTGTGCTCATACGCATACACACACACACCCACATGTGTGCTCATACGCACACACACACACACACGCATTCACACTCAATGGATTATACCAACGCAGTATTATAGGCCTCAAATACAAACCCCGTGGAGCCTGGAGCAATAACTCAAGATATATCCACACAAACGTCACAATCATTAACAACAACTAAGACACCTGCTGTTGATAACGGAGAAAGTGCACCCGCTCTCAACGGTCTCACAAACTGCTGTAAATGGGTCTATAATCTACTGTTATTTACTGGTGGAGCATGTGTACTAGCATCTGTTCTAGCTACTGTTGATGATGGGGTAAACTGGTGTAAGATAAGCTGTATCATTACTCAGTGATCAGTTATGTGCTCTCATTGATCATCTGAGAGTGTACTTGTGCTCCCAATGATTACATGATTGTGTATATGTGCTCTTATTGATCACCTGAGACTGTACATGTGTTCTTATTGATTATTCGAGAGTCTCTATGCATGTGCTCTTATTGACATCGTGATAGTGTACATGTAATCTTATTGATCACCTGAGAGTGTACATGTGCTCTTATTAATCACCTGAGAGTGTACATGTGCTCTTATTGATCAATTGAGTGCACATATACTCCCAGGGATCATGTAAGTATCAATGTTATGACTCACAAGATCTTTGGATAGTTTACTTCACCGACTAAAATAATAACAAACTAAAAATCTAATTTAATATTCCTTCCCTGTCGAACGGGGCTTCAGGTCCGCTGTAACCAGTAATAAAGCCATACGATTACACAATAGTTCCTCTTATTACCCCTAAGATGCCACGTGGAATTAGAATCCTGAATTTCTTATTAGAATAGATTCTTACGTGGCCTCCATAATGGAGGTAACGAAGGGACGTAACTAAGAAAGATATCATCAGAATACATTAGCGTTGTTTGAGATCATTTTAATATCCCATAAATTTATCCAAGTTTCTGTGTGAACCATAAATCAACAATGACAATTTCATTTATTTTAGAAATTACTAATTAATGATAAATGTTTTCACTGCGGAGTTAAGCTTCGGTACCGTATTACTGCATAATAGATGTGTTGTATGCTAATTCGTTGTATAAACTTATTTGTCTTATCATAATGACTGAGTATTTCGGGTTGTCACCAGAGTGTCTGAAAATGAAAATCGTGATGGATAGACCTTGTTAGCATTGACAGACTCATTTGAATCCTGATAGAGAGATACAGGTGTTAAATGTATTTCACAGTAACCCTGTCCTCCATAAAACTATTATTCATTACTATACTATGCGTGGTTACATTTTCATCCAGTCGGAATGTATGGACAGTTAACAGCCTATAAAAGTGTTATTGGCTAGATTATGTGATCATATTCACCCGATCTGGTACTGTGTCAAGCGAGGCAGACGGGTCGATGCTCATCGGCAGGCTTGTGTTGCCTGGTGTGTGGATTCACAGTCTGGGCTTCATACTTGGCGCTGCACACCTAGGGTTTCACGCCTGGGGGCTCACCCTGGGGCCCACACGTGGGGGCCCACACCTGGGGGCCCACCCTGGACATCAACACCATGGGTTCCACACTCCTGGGGCCCAACCTGGTCTGCTACCTACATTATCCACCAAATCGTATCTTCACTATGACCACTCCATCCTGTCAGAAATGTTTTCTAAATACAGAAACGTTTAAAGGTAAATAAGGAGTTATGTCATTCATAAGTCCTCCGGTCCCAGATGACAAAGATTCTGATCAGAAAACAATTTATAAACAAAATATGCAATTAATGTTTTGTATATTGAGATATTTCTTAAACAAATTGCAAGGAAAAAATATAAGGTATACCAAAATTACATAACAAAACTGTAAGGAAACGCATTTTGCAACATGTGCTATACCAAAGATGCATTCATAAATTTTAAAGTATTGTGCAATCGAAATCCTATCGTATATAGCTAATATTATTACACAGATTTTTCTTCATAGTTGGGTCGAGGTTAAGTTTGACGTAAAGGCTGTTTTTGACAATTATTTGCATTTTAACTTGTCCTCGGGCTGTGTTCACACCATCCAGACCCAACCCCAAAGACGCAATCATCGATCTTATCACGCTGTTCAGTCAAAATAGGAATTTTCTTAAATAAGACCAATATTATATTAACATATTGTGCATGTTTAGGCGTAGGTTAGGTAGGATGTTAGATTCAGTTGGAAATTATTTGTATTTGTAGTTTGTGGGTGAAACATTTACAGAGTTACTATTTTTAACAGAGGTCGTCATCGAAGCATTATTCGGTAAATATTCGAACGTCATCTGTTGTGAGTCGTGTGAAAATGTTTCCCTTTCAAAAACAGGTGTTTGGTTGTTTAATTAACGAGTATTTTGCCATTCTTCATAATCACGGGATGATATTATTGAATCAAACGCTCGATTCAATAGCTGAACACAATACCCGTTCATTCAAGCCTCTTGAACGTATTAAACCGTGTCTGTATTTAATTGCCAGTAGCGGAGCCCGTCCTCATACACAAAGGCCAAATACTCGTTAATCCAGCCGCTAACCCCTCTGTTTATGAAAGGAAATCCCTTTACTCACGACTCACAAACAACGTTAGAACAATTCTCGAACAGAGCTTCTCAGACATCTACAATTCGAGTCGCAACTGTGAATGCTTCACCCGCGTAGTATAAAATCCACATAATTGTACAAAGAACCTGAAGACCAAACCAATCATCTACACAATCATAATGTATAATAATACTTTATATTTTGATGTGATATCGATTTCCAATACACTGTAAGTTTAAATAGATGAAAACTCCTTTGAGCTCGGACGCAGCCTAGACGAGCCTAGCCTGAGGACGAGTTGTAATGGAGGTGCACTAAACGTGGGTATCAAAACACAGTTTCAATTTACCTACGAATATTTAATGCAATCAAGGGCCGGGTTTCACCTAACAAACACCGCTCGAAGACTGATGTGAAATGTTATTAACGCGTGATAGGTGATGATCTATATGATAATGTGTGATGGTGTGTGTGTATAGGACTCTCCCTGTGGTCTGTGGCGGTGGTTGTCGTGGTAGTGGTGGTGGTGGTGTTTGTTGTGGTGGTGGTGAAAGTGATGGTGGTTGTTGTGGTGGTGGTGAGGGATGGGTGGTGATGTAGTTGTGAAAGAGATGATGTTTTCAATGTGAAGGTGGTGCTTTAGATTCAGCTGTTCGGAACAAAATGTCCATATAGCACGGGCTATAATGAGCCGTAGTGTGATTGTGAGGAGATTGGTATGATTATTGCAATCCCGTGACGCGGTGGTAAGACACTCTCCTCGCTCTTCGCCAGCGATTTGGCCTGGGCTCGTATCCTGGCCGGGGAAGATTGACTAGGCTCATATCCACTTGTGCTGTTACATTTACCTCCCCATTTTTGGAGGACGGGCTGCATATCCTTAACTGCACGTCTCTGTTCACCCAGCAGTGAATGGGTACCTGATTGTTAAACGATTTGGCGGTTCGTACTGCAGGAAAAAATAAGATTAAAGACCTGCCCGAAACTATTTGATGTGGTGATTGTGAACGGTGTGGTATGTTGATTGTATTTGATTAGTAGTTGCTAAAACGGTAGTGTTGAGGTTGGAGGGGGTGAGTAGGATAATTGTGACAATGGTAGTGTGGAGTTTGTGAGGTCGTTAAGTGTTGGTTGTTAGGGGATGCGGGGGTGGTATAGTGGTTGTAAGGGGGGGCGTGGTGGTTGTGAGAGTGGGTTTTGGTGGTTGAGTTGGGGTATTGTAATAGTTGTATGGGGGTGCTGCTGTGAAGATTATGGACTTAGTGATTGCAATAACTTATGATTGTAAAGGAATAGATGTGGTGGTCTGCAGTAGTGATAATGTCTGCTTCGTAGGTGGGATGTATCGGTGTAGAGCTGGTGATAGTGGTGTTGTACACACAGAAATTACAACAGCGTGATGCATCAATGATGTATCATTGATGCATCACGCTATTATGATTTCTGTGTGTAATGAAGTAAGGGGGAAGTGGTAGAACGGCCAATTGGCATAGCTCGAGTGCATGGGGGAGTTGTGTAAAACCCTGGTTTGTGTCTCGGAGAGGCTGCAGGATCCAAGTAAGTTCAGTAGAACTTCTGGTTTCAACTCTTTTAAAATGTCGGATCTCAGTCGGACGTAGGTTCGAATCCTCGTCACGGCCCTTGTGGATTTGTTTAGCGGTGTTGTTATACGCGGTCATTGTGGAGGCATCTTGTGTAAGCTTGCCAGCAAATGTGTGCTTCACATGCTGAGAGTAAAAACGTAAACTAGAATTGAGTGTGGATGCCCTTTAAGCTTAATTATGGCGACGATGTAACAAATCTGACAGGAATAATTTCGAATAATTAAACAATAACACAAAGAAGTTCAGAAGACAATTTACGTTTTTGAGGGTGAAGGAAAGCGTTGAAATAAATTCTCGATTTTTGTTTTAATTTACACGATACAATCTGAAATGTATTTAACTCGCCAGGTTCGCTTACGATAATAATGCAGGTCAAACGAAGAACGTTGTGTACTGAGTTGCAGAATTTATTCAGTGTGCAAAAGTAAATTATTTAAAACCTCTGTACACATAAGTTTTCTAACAAGCTTTGATTGTTATTTATAATCATGTTCTCAAAATTTTAATACTCTTGTTTTAAATAAAAGTTTTTCAATGTACCACACCAATATCTTTCTTTAAAATTGATTTAAGATTAAAATGAAAAAGAATTACTTTTTTAATTAATGGTTAAGTAATGATTGTTCACAAGCTGCGTATTTGTTGTATGAAGTAAATTACCAGCGAGGATAGTTGGAAGTAATATTGTTAGACACAAAAGCAAGCTCGATAAGCTCCCTACTATCCCCTCTTCCCCAAAGCTGCGTTGATTCCCATAAAACAGCGCTGCAAAAATAGCAGACCAGCTGTAATTACGTGAAAAACGTTTTTGTTAAATATACGTTAGCTTGTTACGACCTTTTTATTTAAGTCAAAATTTCACTTTGAATTAAAATTTGCTCTTCCATTATGATGAATTTAATTTTCAGTGATGAAGTGAGCTATTTCTTTATTGATTATGATATGAGTGATCGCAAAGGTGGTGACATTGGTCGTAGAAGTGGTGATGGTGGTCGTAGAAGTAGCGATGTTGGTCGTACAGTGTCGATGGTCGTAGAGATGATGATGGTCATCGTAGGGGTGGTAATTGTGGCACTGATATTTATATATAATGATAGTAGATGATGAAGTGTTGGTAATAGAACTTTTAGAAAATGGCAGAAGATTTTATTCTAGACGAATAAAACTGAAATTTTCTGTAAAGTGCTAGAGAGAATAATTAGGATATTTGAGAAACCTCTAGAGAAGTTAAATATGGCAACAGAAGAACAACGTGCACTTACGAGTGTGAAAATGGTTCCTGTGTGAAAGAAGTATACACAATGCAAGAGGTAGAAGCCTGAAGCAGAAATGTATCAAAAATTGTAAGGAAATACTCGTACCCTATGCTGGTGATCAAAGAAAATGCTCTGAAATAAAAAATGGTTAAAAACCATTACCATCAATAATTTCAAGGACAGATAAGACACAAAAATCTCTAAAGCCATTTAAGTTAAAGAAAAGGCTAGTAGGCGTGGCGAAAAGAAGTTTACCTTTTATCACTCCCCAGAGTTTCGTAAGCAGCATAAAATGGACGAGGAGGAAGAAGAGGGGGAAGAGGAAAAAAAAGTAGAAGGAGGAGGAAGTGGATGTTATCCAAGAGCTGACAAAGAAAGTATATTTACAGTAAAAAGTGAATGAGAAAGGAATTCTATAATCTGTTACGAATGGAAAGTGAAGAAATGCATTGGATTACCCACCCTTGTAATTAGAGCAGCAATACAGCCTCGGATATAATAATGCATATGCTTGGAGCCGTCCAAAGATCATTCTACACAAAATACTGCTAATAGAAGCAGGCCTCACCGATCCAAGTTTATTGTATGAGAACAGTTCACAGAGAACAAACTTTTTTGGTTCTGTTTTTCTGTTAACTTTTAAGTATGTTACATTTGAGTTCGATCCTCTAGCACCAAATTAAATACACAACCAAGTTTTGAGAACAAAATATAACATTGTTTGCAGTCCCAACAGTAAATGAAAGACAACGAAACAGCTTGAAATTCTCTCAAACTTTCAAGCTTTTGAGAATTGAGAAGAAATGGTTTAAAATTTAAAATGAAGCTCGCAGTTACTTAACAAAAAATTAGGCTACTGAGATCTTTCTACATCTGTTTTCGAGCTAGGAACCTACTGACAACTGCCTCCAAACGTTTTCAAACGACGAAATAAATAAAATACTTTCAATTACTTACAGAACGATTTAAATACTGATAAATGCGAACGAGCAACCGACTGAGAACTGTAATTAATTTGACCTCTAGTATAATCTCTGCGCTTTTTGTGAATTACAAAATATAAAATCATGGAATTAAATCGTATTTAATAAAAGCATCAGCGCAAGTTTTACCAGGTACCTTCAAACACAACAAAGGAGAGGAGACATGTGCAGATGTGAGGGTGAGTGCCTTCTTCATGGTCCTAAGCACACGGAGAGTGATGGCAGAAGCGATGGCTTAAAACGTCTAAGAGGAATATCTCAATAACCGTAGGAGACAGCTGGCTCAATAAACCAAAAGTGAATAGTCTCTTTGGGTAAATATACAGAGGTTATTGAGTTTTATCTTGCATTTGGTTCTAATCGATATTGCCTCAGGGATAATAACAGTAATAATACATTCTCTCAAGATCTTTGTTATTGGAAAGGCACATAAGGCTGCCTTCTTGCTAAATGTCACACAATCATTAGCGGCAAGACCCTGGTCCGGTCGTCAGCTGGTCAAGAGTTAAGAGTAATAATTAAATGTCCTTCCCAAACGTACCACGGGCCTCGGGCCAGAGATAGCAGGCACAGTGCCACATTCGTTTGTGATTGCATTTATTTATTCTTGGCTACCACCGGTTAGCTAAATAACCACCAGAATTACCACACACACACACACACCACACACACACCACACACACACACACACCACACCACACACAGATATATAATATATAATATATTATATATATATATATATATACATATAATATATATATATATATATATATATATTATATATATATAAATAGTAAGAAAAGAAACTCTACCTTCGTAATTTAGATCAGTTACAATATATTTTTCTTGACAGATTTATGAGTACTAAATATTTTTATCTCCGTCATTACTTCGATTTATAAGCTCCATCACTCCATTCATTTGTCACTCAGATCCGTCCGTTTTACACAAATTTATAACACACACACACACACACACACACACACCACACACCACACACACACACACACACACACACACACACACACACACATGGTACAATGACTGTAATTTGCGCAGTAATATTTCAGGAGGACGACGCAGAGGGGAGTATTGGTTGGACGGCGGCAGTGTTGTGGGAGCACTTTATGTGGTGGTAATGTGTGGTCGGATGTTGTTATGCTCTGCCAGCTTGTGTTTACAGTCCCTCTTATCCGAAGATTCTTTCCTTTATCTCACAGAATGACGCTAGTTAATGCGACATAATTGTTCGATTCTTGTGCAACAGGCATATGTTTTAATTTGTAGCACAAGCTTATGACTGTGCCTCTTCACTCTTAAACCTCAATCCTCTCTGTATATCAGTGTATATGTAACTAGACAGGAGCAGATGAAAAAGGGTTGCATAGTCTGAATTGTGGAAATTCCAAGGTATGACAAGGAATGATGAAGGTAACAACATCATTAAGAGGAACCTCATTACTGCTGCTCAGTGTCCAGCAGAGAGAGAGAGAGAGAGAGGAGAGAGAGAGAGAGAGAGAGAGGAGAGAGCCGTGTTTTTCTAATATCTCATAATTTGCTCTCCCTGCTAATCGATATGATTGAATTACATTATGCCCATTGAGGAACAACATCCGTATCTACCTCGACAGACACCAATATTACTTTCACTACAGGTCAAGTTTAATAAATACAGGAAATACGGCACTGACAAAACTTAGTTTTTTCGAAACTGAGACCCTAGGTCTAAGGTGAGAAGGGGATAGGATCTTTCTCAGGGATCTGGGTATAAGGTTCATTGAAAGAAGAGCCAGAGCAGCTACATGTCTTTCCCGGTTCCTCAGTGTGGCGATGTGTGTATATATATATATATATAATTATTATATATATATATAGAATATATATAATATATATATATATATATATTGAACAGAGTTTAACAGCTTTTTTTTTATACCTGCATTGGGTGAGGTGACATGTTACAATGGTTGGGTGAGGTGAAAACCAACTTTCAACACAGAACACGAAACAATATATATATATATATATATATATAATATTATAATTATATATATTATATATATACTATATATATTATATATATAAAACAATATATATATATATATATTATATATATATTAGGGGTACCACCTCTGGTGCAATTGCAGGGACCCACATCCTCGAAGAAGAAAACAAAGAGATATTCAGAGAGTCTTGTGGATTCTCACTGAATACTTAATTCTTTTCTTCTCCTACCACCCCTATTATTTTTTGTATGTTTTGTTTTATTTTTATTGCAATGCTACAGTTTACAGAGAACACACACACACACACACACACACACATATATATATATATATATATATATATATATATTATATCTATATATAATATATATATTATATAATTTGTATTATTGGTAATATTCATTACACATGTGATAACTTGCAGAGAGCATGAGGTATGAATACATATGATGCTCGTGTATGAGTGAAAAACAAAATTACGCAATGGATGTAGGTGACAGGTGAGTATTTAAGGATTTATGAAGTGATTAATCAGATTCCTTTGCAGTTAATGATTGATATGATCAGATGACAAGTAGCTACGTATGATTTATCTATGTATATTTTTCTCCTATTGTGTAACTTAGTATACTGACATGATTAATGCGATTGAGTAATGGATAGAATATCAATAATTAATTGTTCATCTGGCTTAATTATTTCACGCACTGTTTGGAACAAATTGAAAAATAATCATTTGCCGGTGACATACAGGGGTGACGATTATATATATTGTGTTCGTGTCAAAGAGAAAGGATATGCCATTACGAGTGAATATATATATATATATAATATATATATATTATATTATATAAGTATATATATAGTATATATATATATTATATATATATATATATCATATATATATATATAATATATATATATATATATATTAATATATATATATATATATTATATATATTATATTATATTATATATACATATATATATATATATATCTATATATAGATATATATTATATCTATTAATATTATATATATATATTATATATATATATTATACTATATATCTATATATATATCCAAAGTATCGCCTATATTTTATAAGCACTATTCCATTCCTCCGTCTCATCCAAAACCTTAGCCTCATCCCTTCCAAGTGCTATATAGTCGTAATGACTTAGTGCTTCTCTCCTGATGATTATCTTACCTTACCATGCAAACATACACCAGACAACATACACCATACCTAGTTAAACACAAGACAAAGTTAGAGAAGATTCAGCTGTATGCTACGAGGCTCGTCCCGGAACTGAGAGGACTGAACTACGAGGAAAGGCTACAGGAGCTGAACCTCACATCCCTGGAAAACCAGAAGAGTAAGGGGAGACATGATAACCACCTACAAAATTCTCAGGGGATAGACAGGGTGGACAAAGACAAACTCTTCAGCACGGGTGGAACACGAACAATGGACACACGGGTGGCAAAGCTTAGTACCCAGATGAGCCACAGAGACGTTAGAAAGAAGTTTTCAGTGTCAGAGTAGTTAATAAATAGAATGAACTAGGAAGTGATGTGGTGGAGGCTGTTTTCATACACAGTTTCAAATGTAGATATGATAGAGCCCAGTAGGCTCAGGAATCTGTACACCAGTTGATGACAGTTGAGAGGCGGGACCAAAGAGCCAAAGCTCAACCCCCGCAAGCACAATTAGGTAAGTACCAGTACAACATACACCAGGTCACTATAAATCCATCAAAATACACCCGCCAACATATCGCCGCCAATATTATCGCCAACATACACCGCTAACATAGAGCAAGCCAACAATATATTGATCTCACTATAGTATTAATAAAACTCCGCGTCGTTTATCACTGGTAATGCGTAGCTCGCCCACCTCCTGAGATATTACCATAAACCTCAGCTCATATCGCAAGATCAAACATTAAGTTTCTGCCGTCTAGATGGTGAAATTTCCACCATCCGTATGTCGAATTTCCTAAATACAGATGTGAACTTTTTGCCGTCCAATTGGTTAAGTTTCTGTCGTCCAAGTGAAGTTTCTGCATTCCATAAAGCGAAGTTTCTGCTGTCTAGATGGCTGCGTTCCTTTCATTCATAGATATGTGATTTGTATGGGACTTTGAGCGCAATATACTATTTATGTGAACATAAGTAGTACAGTTGGCTTC
>WNGS01005680.1:3771552-3799787 GCA_020271785.1 Procambarus virginalis
ATATATATGTCGTACCTAGTTGCCAGAAAGCACTTCTCGCACCTACTGTGCACGGCCCAATTTGCCTAATAAGCCAAGTTTTCCTGAATTTAATATTTTTTCTTAATTTTTTCTTATGAAATTATAAGCTATCCATTTCACTATGTATCAGTTCATTTTTTTTAAATTTGACTCAAAACTAACGTAGGTATAGACCGAACCTAACCTACCCTACCTAACCTAACTTACCCTGCCTAACCTAACATAACCTAACCTAAACTAACGTAATAACTCAATAATTTATGTTCCTAATATAATATAATAATAATAATTCAAATAAACCAATCGAAACAATTTGTTGAAAAAAACGAAATCACTCGGCCAATTAGGCAAATCGGGCCTTGCATAGTAGGCCAAAAAGGCATTCTGCTACTAGGTGCGACATATATATATATATATATATAGATATATATATATATATAATATATATATATATATATATATATATATATATATATATATATATATATATATATATATATATATATATATATATATATATATATATATTATTAATATTACACTTGTTCAATATTTCATCTTGAAAAAGTTAGTCAGGTATTTTTTGCTTTGGATATCGTACAATTAAACTGTGAGAGTCAGAATACATTGCCTAGCTCAAAAGATCCTTTGCAGCTATGTGCAAAATATTTTGTTAATTCAAATATAAAAACGATGCAAGTAGTACGTGCCAGTGTGACTTGTAAACCGTGAGTGTGAGTATTTACCTACTTGTACTTGCGGGGGAAGGGAGCTTCTGTTCATATGCTCCACTTTTTTTTGGCGTGATGTAAATGTAATTGAATGTCTATTTCTCTTTCTCTTCTAGTTCTGCTTGTGTCCTCTCGTTCTACTCCAAGTTTGTAATTCTCTAGAATTTTAACACTCTAGTGTTAAAATTTGGCACATAATCCCAAATCCGGTGTCAACGCAATTTACCAAATTTTGGAATCTGACGTTGGTGTCCGGATTAACGAACGGATTCAAGGATGATAGGATATGTTCGTAGAGTTTTATATTTGTTTCGTTTTGGGCTCTAAATACATTTTTTCTGTCATTCAGAAAATCTGCCACTGGATTATTCATCTTCTTCCACTGCAAGCAGAGTTTGCATTTTTTTTACTCGTGAATGGCCTAGCTGGGGCATTCTGAACTGAAAGCATTTTGTTTTATAATAAATGAAGCGTGTGTTGCCCAACACAGGAGAGCTGCTGGTCTCGTCGAGAATCTGAAGCTATCAAATGAATGACTTTTAGAGCCTAAATTATTTTTTCTCGTTGCACCAATTTCAGTTTCACATGCGTGGCAGTGACGTTTTCTAACTCATAAGCAAATTTAACATTTAGCAAACAATTCTACAACCTTATATGTTAAAGAGAAATTTATTTCGTGCTTCGAAATCTGGAGCTTATTTAGTACGACATAGTTTAGATTACATGTAGTACGAAATAAGTTAGAACATCACATAGTCTAGAACACATAAAGTACCCACATAGTCTAGAACACATAAAGTACCCACATAGTCCAGAATACATTTGATACCACATAGGGTAGAATACATTTAGAGGGACATATTCTAGAATCTAGAACACTTTTGGTACGCCTCAATCTAGAAACCATTTGGTACCTCAGACTCTAAAACACATTTGGTATCACCCAGTCTAGATCAAACCAAGAAAAGACTGAGAATATTATACCGACTAGAAAAACGCGACGCTAACACTTTCACTCATTCAATACATTATCATTAATATCTTACACTTCACACGAACACCAGAATCAAGGAGACTGCAGAAGGTCTATTGGCCCATAAAGGCAGATACAATTAATATCAAGCCAAGCTCTATTACGTTACCTGATAATTTGTTCTACAAATTAAAAACCATCGTTTCAAGAATTCTGCGGAAATGCTACCTCATCTTCTAATGTGGATATTTGTGGTATAGAGTCCTGTATATATAACATTCTGGAACAAAATAACCCTGTCCGACATAATTTGTTTCAACAACCATTGTGTTTAGGAAACTAAAGTAACGAGACCATTAGAGCTCCATCACCTGAACAATGTAACACGAGCAGAAGTTGCTTAATTGGGTCTCATCCGCTTGTTGCTTAATTAAGATCTTGTGATTTAGTGCGACACTGCCCCTATCGCCTCCGCCCCCTCCCCCACCTCAACGATTAAGGAAGTAAAACTTTTACCGTATTTAGAGGTAATATATATATATATATATATATATATTATATATATATAATATATCTATTATATATATATATATATATATATATATATATCCCTCATCCTCCATCTCTACCTCTCTCTCTTCCCTTCTCACGTTTCCCTCTTACCTCATCTGCCTTCCCACCTTTCTCCCTCTTACCATCTTTCTCACTATATTCTCCGATATCTTCCTCTATTCTCTCTCACCTCTCTCATTTTTCCTCTTCCCTCACCCCCCCTCTCCTCTCTTCATCTACCAGTCAACCTTAAATAGACATAAACATATATATATTGAAGAGGGACCCCACCAGTATCTCGTGTCTCTTCCTTCCTCTTTCTACCTTTCCGCCTACTCCCCACTCTTTACTCTGTCTTTCCCTTGATTCCCCTCGTCCCCATCTTCCTGGTCCTCCACCTTCGCCCTGCCAGCTTCCCCCTCAATCAGAAAATTTACCATTAAGAATCTAATTTGTCTCTCTCCCCTTCCCCCTTTCCCCTCCTCCTCACTTCTCTCAAAATATTTGATATTAAGAATCACTAAAACAACCGTATGGGTCTCTGAGCGAATATATTGTTACAATCACTAAACATTGTAGGGGACTAACACCAAATGCTTCACACATGATTACATGGAAGTCGCGTGTTGTAAATACTAATATCTCTTTAAACATAACTTAGGCATACACTAAAAGAAGTTGTAAAATATATTCGATAAGCCACATGAATAATCCCAGAGCTGAGAGGTTTGAGTTACGAGGAAGACTAACTGCATTAAACCTCTCATTATGTAAGATAAGAAACTGAGAGAAATGTTAACAGTATATAAAATACCCAGGAGATAAATTTAACTGAAAGTACACGAACAAAAGTGGAAACTAAGTTCCCGAATGAGCCACAGCAATATTAATATATCTTCAAATGTGTCAGAGCAACACTGAAATAGAATTAACTAAAAATTATGTGATGGAAGCAGAATCCGTGCTCTGCTTCAAATGTAAATATAATAGAACCCAATGGGTACTGTTCACTAGTGTTTGTAAGATAAGAGGTGGAAGCCATCGTTAGTACAAACATGCATTTATACATATAAAGATTCACATATACATACATTCATAATGCGGTATACATATGCAGTCATAGATATTTAGATGTAGAAATAAAAATTATTCAAATATTATATATTTTTCAAGTATACACACGTACTTTTTCAGCTCGCCGTCACCCAGGCCGATAAATGAGCCCCTGGTGAGAGATCCATTCTTATACAACTTTTATTTTAATATTACAGTTCCCCTGAGAAAGGTATTAGAGCATCATTTAGCATCGCCTTGTTATTCCTCTTTCTTTATTGGTTTATCCTTTGCCAGTTGTTCTGCCTCCAGTCTTGCTCGACTGCGGTTTTAGCACAAATAAGTTTCTAGTTTCTTTTCTTTCGAAAATTAAATATATAGTAGACAACTAGGAATATACATTGTATCTGTGTGTGTATGGGCGTTTGTGCACTAACCTAGTTGTACTCACCTAGTTGTGCTTGCGGGGGTTGAGCTCTGGCTCTTTGGTCCCGCCTCTCAACCGTCAGTCAACTTGTGTACAGGTTCCTGAGCCTATTGGGCTCTATCATATCTACACTTGAAACTGTGCATGGAGTCAGCCTCCACCACATCACTTCCTAATACATTCCATTTGTCAACCACTCTGACACTGAAAAAGCTCTTTCTAATATCTCTGTGGCTCATTTGGCACTCAGTATCCACCTGTGTCCCCTAGTGCGTGCACGTGTAGTTAATATCATTATCTGTTTTGCACGTGTAGTTAATATCATTATCTATGTTTAGACATAAGCTGAGATTGCGGTCTGTGCTGCAATGATATTACCGATATAAAGTTTTTCAAAAAAGTTGTGTGTGTGTGTGTGTGTGTGTGTGTGGTGTGTGTGTGTGTGTGTGTGTGTGTGTGTGGTGTGTGTGTGTGTGTGTGTGTGTGTTTTACAGGTTCTGCCTCTTAAACCGAGCAAACATGAAACGATAATAAAAGCTGTATTGGAATTTATATATCATGCATACAGTGCTGTAGAGGCAATGGTTCGAGGCAGCACAATACACGCTGCCGCCGCCAGCTGAACATATGTCATTGCAGACAGAAGTGAGAAATTGAAATGGAATATGTGTAAAACTCTCGGGTGGTTCTGCATGGCGGATAGAGTTAACAGATGAATTATGGCTTGTTGGTTCAGAATGGAAGGGGGATAGGAATCACTTTATTTTGCCTGAAAATTATTCGACAGAGAAGCTGGCACTAGGAATGGTGTTCAAAGAGGATTCAAGATTGGTGCCTGTTTTAAATTGCTTTCCATTCTAGGACGTTATATAAGGGATACTTTTGAATGGCGAATCATTGCAAGGGAAGTTGAGATTGGGGTCTGTGTTGCACGTGTAGTTAATATATTATCTAGTTCGACATGAGATGAGATTGCGGTCTGTGCTGCAATCATATTACCGATATAAAGTTTCTCAAAAAGGAGCATATATTGGAAGTTGTGTCGTAAGAAAATATGATGCTGGAGATTATTGTATGATAAGTTTTGGTTGGTGGATTATGCTCACAGAGGAATAGAGATTTGGAGACTGTTGCAAGAAGATTTGGGTTTGGAGGCTGTATTCTCAGATCAATTGAGATTGGAGGCAGTGATGATACAAGATCTGAGATTCGTGGTTGTGTTGCAATAAGAATTAAAACTGGAGGCTGTTATGAAAGATGAATTTAGATTGGAAGCTTTTTTGAAAGAGGAATTAGACTGGTAGCTATATTGAAAGAGTAATTAAGATTGGAGGATGTGATGCAAGAAGATTTGAGATTGGAGGCAGTATTGCCAGAGGGTCTGAAGTGCACGGGTTAAAAAGCCAGCAGACTGAAGCGTGGCACTTGTGATTTAAAGGGGAAAGTCGTGAGCATGACTTCTGGAGACTGACGTAGAGCACCTACTCGAACACACACACAACACACACACACACACACAGCGCCTGGTAGCTATGTGGACAGCGCGCGGGACTCATAATCCTGTGGCCCGGGTTCGATTCCCGGTGCCGGCAAAGACAAATAGCCGAGTTACTTTCACCTTGATGTCTCTGTTACCTAGCAGTAAATAGGTACCTGGGAGTTAGACAGCTATTACGGGCTGCTTCCTGGGGTGTGTGTGAAAAAATATAGTAGTTAGTAACAGTTGATTAATTGACAATTGAGAGGTGGGCTGAACCCCCGCAAGCACAACTAGGTGAATACAACTAGCTGAACACACACACACACACACACACACACACACACACACACACACACACACACACACACACACACACACACACACACACACAACACACGTCCTCGCAGCTGAGTAGAAACGTTCTTGGGTCGTAGTACAAAGCGCCCGGTTCGATTCCCGGTCGAGGAAGAAGCAAATGGGAATAATTTCTTTCACCTGCTGTCACTGACCACTTCGCCGTATCTGGGTACCTGGGAGTTAGACAGATGCAACAGCTGCATCCTCAGAACTAGTGCGTGTCAGAGAGAAATACATGAAGTAGATATCATTGAAGAAAATACGGCAGGAGGCAGTATATTAGACCACAAACGGTTAGAAAGGCGGGGCCCAAGAACTAACAGCATGATCTTGCAGGCACAGATAGTAAACACACAGGAAGTCTGACTGAAAGAGGAAGATATAACACACCCAGAGACAGACTCTGGGTACACAGATACATTAGAGGTGTTCGTGTCGTCCCCCGTCACTGTCAGGTATCCCACCTGATACAAGTAGAATTAACATGACGAATAATGCGAAAATGTATAACCACGTGGGAAATGAAAGCAGCGTCGTTGTAGTTTGTCAGTAGGAGCACTGTTACTCCTTCTCTCTTGCCCTTTTTTTTCCATCTTTCTCCCCCTCTCCCTCTCCCTTCTCTTTCTCTCTCGCCCTTTTTTCCATCTTTCTCCCTCTCCCTTCTCTTCTCTCACTTTCTCTCTCCTCACTCTCACTCTCTCTCTGTCTCTCTCTCTCTCTCTCTCCGCTCTCTTCTCTCTCTCTGTAGGGGGGGTGTGGAAAGAGAGAAAGGCTATTAGAGGCTTGGAGTTGAGTAGAGTGTAATGTGCAGTGTATTCGACTGTGCAGTGTATTTGTACTGTGCAGTGAGGAGGAGGAGCAGGCGTAATGGGGACAGTTGCGGGTGGTGGTAATCCTCTTACTAATATCGTTTTTTAATTGACCAATTAAAATTGGGTCCAAAGTGTATAGTCCATTACTAATTTTCATGTTATGTGACTTTGTAATTTGTATTAGAGAAGCTTCAATAATATTTCTATTTGAAATGCTTTTATAATTTGTAACAGAATATGATTCCTTTCAATATATTTTGTGACATTTTTCAGACAGATGAATAAACGGAATGTTAGAAATTTGGTAACTTTTTACAGACAATTTTTGATAAGCAAACCTAAATTTCAAATTTATATAAGTTAGAGTTAGGAAACCTTAAACCATTAACCACACAAGCAGTAACCCGCAGGTCTACCTACTGTGACACAGGTAGAGTTACGGGTTTCTGTTTATGTGGTTCAAGGCTCCCATGGTCCAAGCGAATGAAATGTTATTAATCACGATATTGTGGTTAGCAATTTATATTACTAGGACGTGGATCACTTAACGCCTTCATGCCAAAGTATCACCCCAGGGAAGGCCTAAAGTCCCAGTTGGATAGCAAGTAGGTGCCTTTGGAATCCTTCCTTACTGTGGGTACTCGTGGCTCAGTAAGTACATGATACATCATGTTATTAAATGAGGAATCAACATGAGCGGGTCGGCCCGAAGAGGATGCGCCATAAGAATGTCGGTAGTTCTGGATGACCCTCAGCTTGCGTCGACCAAGGCATCAAAAGGAACTACCACAAGGCCCGACCTTGGGAGTCGTTGCGATATATTAATATATTCCAAGTTGCCGTAATGTACTACGATTCTAAGCCCTCGCAAGCCATTTTCCATAGACTTCGTAGAGGTCGGCATTGCGGCCGAAGTGAATTTAATTGGAACAACGTTCACCTGCCAATGCCAGTCCTATACACTCTTCCCCATTCACTCTGAAAAGTTTGGCGAGCTGGCTACAAGCATTCGCCTTCCTACACACAGATAGGCAAAAATTATGTCTTATGTATATGGATAAATGTATGCGCAGGTATCCACAAGGAAAGAAGAACGAAAAATAATCCGAGGCCTTTCGTGTAACAGCACATGTTCAAGGAGTACACTATATGAGCATGTTTAATACACAGCAGTATGCAGAGACACACACACTCGCACACACATTTGCATATAAACTAATCTCAAGTGGAGTTCCATCAGCACCCGATGTGTGAGCTCATTAGAGCAGTCTTAGAAAATTTTAAATGCGGGAAAAAAGTTGGAAAGAAGTCCAAGAAAACGTACAGATGCTCTCAGTATTGCAAATAAGGGTGCTGATATTTGCATTTTCTTGCAGTTGTTGGGTATTAGTCAACTGCTGCTTTTGTGATCACCAATTTTTCAAGACGAAGGAAAATAAAAGAAAAATGACCCTGCTCTTAAGGATCAAATAAATACATTTTTACTGCGCTCTGTGGAATCCTTTTGTCTATAAAAACTGTTATGTAGCAGATTTAAATTGGTCATGGAATGAGCATATGTCGCCCAACGTGTTAAAATATGTCTCCAACTTCACAGAACTGATTTGAGCAACATATTTGCTTCTGGAAACAAAATAAATTGTACCAAAATTTACTTGAGTGTACGGAGCTCGAGACCGGCTGATGCGTCCATCAACTTTATGGTGTGTGAAGATATAGAGACTGGTGACAGCACTATGTCCTGGAGGGAGGGTTGAGAAGGGGACCGGACATCTGGGATGGTGTTGTCAGATGGGACTCAGCGCGACATGTGAATTTGGTGCGTAATTGCTTTTCTGTTGTGAATTGTTGATTTTCGTGTACGCTGCACGTGCCTGCATGCACACATATTCACACACACACATGCACAAACAAACACACACCAAGTAAATGTAAGGTAATTAAACTAAGCGGAGGAAATAGGTCAGACACTGGATACTGAATTGGACATGAAGTTCATGAAATGGACAGAGAGAAAGATCTAGGAGTTGATATCACACCAAACTTGTCTCCTGAAGCCCACATCAAAAGAATAACATCGGCGGCGTATGCGAGGTTGGCTAACATCAGAACTGCTTTCAGAAATCTGTGAAAAGAATCTATCAGACCCTTGTATACCACATATGCAAGGCCAATCCTGGAGTATGCGGTCCCAGCATGGAGCCTGTACGTCGTCAAGTACAAGATGAAGCTGGAAAAAGATCAGAGGTATGCCGCATGAGTTATAATGAAAGACTGCGTGAACTGCACCTCACGTCGTTGAAAGACAGAAGAGCTCGGAAAGACATGATCACCACATACAAAATTTTCAGGAGAATTGACAGGGTAGACAAGGATGAATTATTAACACGGGTGGTAGACGCACAAGGGGACAGAGGCGGAAGCTCTGAATGAGCCACATAGGCATTAGAAAGAACGTTTTCAGTGTCAGAGTAATTATTAAATTTAATGCACTAGGAAGTATTGTGGTGGAGCCTGACTCGAATCCAACAGCCGACGGCACAGAAAGTGACTGGAGGGGACGACAGGGGTCAACAGGCGCTGGTACTGCTGTTACTCTTATGATCTTTGTTTTTTTGTCCAACA
Source organism: Procambarus virginalis (assembly GCA_020271785.1). Classification (NCBI taxonomy): domain Eukaryota; kingdom Metazoa; phylum Arthropoda; class Malacostraca; order Decapoda; family Cambaridae; genus Procambarus; species Procambarus virginalis. The sequence goes on from WNGS01005680.1 coordinate 3,780,584, forward strand.
AACAACGGTGCTAAAGCTGGCTAGAAGGGTATTCATTATCCACTTACTACATCTCGCCCATTCTAAATTCTGATGGCATGGGAGGTAGATATTACGTAATATAGCATCCACCCGCTGCGAGGTTGTCTCATAGGGAGCGAGGGACTATTTATTGCTCTAAGTAACAGCTGCCGGTGTTGAAGGTGGTCGGCAGTGGAGCGAGATATTATCCCGCCAGCATCCGCCATACTGAAGCTGGCTGCTGTGGGATCAATCATCTCTACAATATGCAGACGAGGCGTTACAATAACGTGGCTGAAATAAAACCACACACTAGAAAGTGAAGGGACGACGACGTTTCGTCGAATGGTCCGTCCTGGACCATTCTCACTATCGACTTGAGAATGGTCCAGGACGGACCGAAACGTCGTCGTCCCTTCACTTTCTAGTGTGTGTGGTTTGGTCAACATCTCTACAATATCTGTTGGAAGGAAGAAGGAGCTGAGTTGCATGGCTGAAATGCCTACTGGAGCAATGCTTGCGATTCTACTACCAAACTAAAAAAAATAATTTAGCGAAGTCATATGACGCACGAGTGAACGCTTAACTGTTCTTTCCAATCAAGCGTTAACAAGCGTTGGAAATGTCCTATTAATCATTATCTCAAGTATTCACACATAATTTATAATACAATAAATTTGGAATGATAACAAATTCTAATGATAACAAACTCTAAAGTGGAAATAAGTTACACAAGCCACAGAAATCATTCACAATTCTACCTTGATGTAGTGAAATAAACATATTGTAGTGTAGTGAAAAAAAAATATTGTAGTGAAATATTCCAGCCGAGGAAATCATTCCTAGTACTAAACAAGTGGAGTAAAATTATTTATCAGAAAATCTTTATGCAGGAGAAATATTCATGAGAATCCTGCGCGTGGGAAGGAGAGGTTTTGCATGTCCCAGAACCAGTTGTCACAAGAGAATCGATTGGCCCAAAACAGCAACAATTCATGCCGGATTTTGTGAATGTGACAGAGAGAAAATATTTAATATGAGATTATATAAATCTCACGTTCCTGTGAGAAATGGTGGTTAGAGAAGAGCGGTGTAGGCTTTGTTTTTTCCTCTCATCTGGCAAGCGATGATGAGGAGGNAACTAGATGACCTTTCACGTTTGGTCTTCTACACTGTGGAGACTAAAAAAAAGTGTCTGCAATTCCTGAACGGACACTCAGTATGAATGAAAATATCTTCAAAGTAAGTCTGCACTTTAAAGCTTAAAAGTCTGCATAACCGTATTGGCATTGTTTTCTTTCTAGCCAGTATTATGGGTGGTTGAGCCAAACAACAAACATTGTGTTACTGATTAAATATTTACGGCCAGAACTGCATAAATAACTTGAAATGATATGTAAGAAAGAGTCCTCGACCTGTAGGTGTGTTGCTGCAAATGGTCTATAACGTGTGAGGGTGGGTTGAGGACAGGTGGGAAGAGCTGGGGACCGCTTGCGTGGGTTAGGGAGAAGATTAGTTGTGTGGGGATGGGTTAGGAACCAGTGGAGCATGTGGTGTTGGTGTGGAGCTAGATTGAGGGTGCGGGGGTTGGTTGGGGGAAAGATGGAGTGTGTGAGCGGTTGGGGAGATGCCAGTCTGAAGAGAGTGTGTGTGTGTTGGGGGGGGTTGTGGTAACGAGCTGGTGGAGCGCATAGGATGTGATAAGCAGCTGATGGGGCATGTGATGAGGGAAGGGGGAGCAGAGACCAGGTCTGGAGGCGTGAGTCAGTGAGGGAACTCCCTCACTGACCTAAACATTAAAAACTACTTCTGGTTTGGTTTGTGGTTCGGTGTTTGCAATGCGCGCCCACCCACCTCACCAATTAACACCTAACTATATTAAAGTACTGAAAATAATTTCTGGAACCGGTATACTATCATTGTATAAACAGAGATAAATATGGATCACATCTTGGAAAACAGAGCACGTCATTTCGGGCAAAACATCACACTGGGATATTATTTACTGCAGAGAATGTGAAGTGTGTATGTCTGAATACAGGTATTACATTTGACAGTGAATGTAACCTATGTATGTACGCTTATACTTTTGACAGTGACTGTAACATGTGTATGCCTGATTATAAAATTAAATGAACTCATTATAAATCTAGTGGAAACATTAACCAAAATCCGTAAACGAAATTTAATTATTAATGCTACTTTTAATTGCATTTTTGTAATTATACACATCATTTATAAATCTTTCATTTGGATGTTGTAGGCTAGACCTGCACCCTTCACAGCGTTACCTGTAACAATGCAGTTTTGTCTTCAACTGTTTTTATTATTCTGAAAGAAGTGGCTCAATCGTTCCTTAAATATACTGAACTAGATTTGAGCCACTAAGCCACTTGTGAGATTAAACTTTGAGCTGGTCTTTTTTTGGTGGCCAGTCTGTTGTCAATATTTATGAAAAGGGAATATTTGTCAAAGGTCCTCTTTCGTCCTCTCAGGTTAGCCAGTGCACTCTTGGAAAGTGAAAAATTTAATATCACTAAATTTGTAGAATACACATCGACCAGCCTCATATATTGTGTCTGAAGAGTTTCGGAGGAACGTCACTGAATTTGATGCATGTAAGTTTGACTTTAACAAGATTTTACTTTTGAGACCATGTACATTAATTCCTAGTAGAGATTAGCAATCTATTAAAGACCATATTGAATGTTGTAAAGAAGTGATTCGTCAGGTAGATTCTACGTAATATACCGAAGGCAGATATGCAAATTAAAATGAATATCAAATTACTTATTTCATAATTCTTTACACTTAATGATATTTCAGTAGCATTAATTATTATCCAGTAATCCTAAGCAAATAATTAATAATTAAAATTGTTATTTGTCAATTTGAGATCAAATTTTTTTTTTTTGTGAAGAGAGGGGAAATAGTTTTTATCTAACCGTTGCCGAGAAAGGAACCTTCCTCTGGCGTGGACGGAATTCCCGACCCGACAGCTGGCACGGAACGAATTGTCGGCCCGAACGATGAGACTCGGTGGCCGCAAGAAATAAATGTTCAGAAGTTTATGTTCGCCTCTTCTTGTTTTATTTTATGGCGATAACTTCTTGAGCAGTATGTCCATATCTCTCTCTCTCTCCCCCTCATCATTTTGTATTGTGCTGGTCCAGTGGCACAGCACTCAGCTTTGCATCATGAGAGTGGGAGTTGAAGTCTCTGCCACATCGCTTTGAATTTTCATTTATGGGAAGATGGAGAGAAAGGGAAGAATAGGAAAGGGGAGAGGAAAAGGAAGATTTCTCAGAAAATTTATTGTTGCTATTCATAAATCTCAGGACATCACACTAAATATTTTACACGTGACTCCATGATAATTGCATAACAGACATCACCTTAGTAAGTGAAATGTGGCGGGCAGAGTCCCTAGAGTCGTTGATACATACGTGACCAGAAATGCCTGTCAGTTCGAGGTTGGATGCCTGACGAGGAAGAAGGGTGAAGATGGGAGGAGGAGATAAAGGGAGAAAAGAAGGGGAACATAAGCAGAGAAGGGTGAAGTGGAAAGTGGGAAAAAGAGTGAAATGGAAAAAAGAGAGGGAGAGTGGAGGGAGGGGAGTGGGAGAGTAAAGGGAGTGAGGTGGAAGAGAGACAGTAGAGTTGGGAAGGAAGGGGAATTGGGGAAGAGGTGGGGCAACATGTGGGGAGAGAAGTAGAAATGGGTGTGGGACAGATACAGATTATTCCAGGCACTGCCGGGAATTCATTTTAACAAACGCACACACACACACACACACATATATATGTGTGTGTGTGTGTGTGTGCGCGCGCGTGCACGCGTGTGTGTGTGTGTGTGTGTGTGTGTGTGTGTGTGTGTGTGTGTGTGTGTGTGTGTGTGTGTGTGTGTGTGTACCTGTTTACTGGTTAGTGAATATGGTCATCTGGTGAAATAAACTTTGCCCATTTGTTTCACCCTCGACAGAGAATCGAACCCGGCCTTTTGGGCTACGGCTCCAGAGCACTGTCCGCTAGCAAGCAAGCAAGCGCGTGTGTGCTTATTGTTGCATCACCACTAGGAAAGGTGAAATGATTCAGTCTTACATGAAGAAAAAAGACATTCAGAGAAAATATTTTCCTTTCCTTCAAAATTTGAATGAATATTTTCTTCTTATATCACCACATTCATTTTTTGTTTATAACTTGTATAGTTTGCTTACGTGTTATTCAAATAATATTTAAAAAAATGGTGAATTACGTAATGCAAATAAAAACTAATATTTCACCTAATATTCAAAAACCTCCTTAGGGTCGAATACAGCAAGCATTTTCCTCCCTCTGAACAGTATCTCTATGATGTTGGAAAAACAAACTTGGTCAGTCGCATTTGGTTACCCCTAATTAGTCTATTGCCTAGCTCATTATATATTTTTTGGGCATATTTGCCTCACTAGCTAAAGGTTTCGAAGCTATCAGGAACGAAAAGAAAATAATGTTACAATCTTCTGCATGTAATAGTTTACTTCGTTTCTTGAAAGATGCAGGCGCCTGCCACCTAATTTGCCCTATAGTGAAGGTAGGTACTGGCTAATGTGGAGGCACAGGTGTACTGTGCCACACAACAAGCCTGCCATCTTTCCAGGGAAGAATAGTGACCTCCTCTGACGCTTCTGAGCGTCGTCTGCATAGGTGTGGTTCTCTTGCACACGATAAGTCACAATAACGTGGCTGAAATATATTGACCAGACCACACACTAGAAAGTGAAGGGACAACGACGTTTCGGTCCGTCCTGGACCATTCTCAATCGACTTGAGAATGGTCCAGGACGGACTAAAACGTCGTCGTCACTTCACTTTCTAGTGTGTCTTCTGGTCAACGTTGTTCTCTTAGTGCTGGGCAGACGATGGTAGGGAGGCTCCCCTTGATGAAGTAGTTGACTTCTTCGTGTCTTGTAGTCTTCCCCAGTGGTTTACGACACATCAGACCGTAATGGTCTTATAAAAGTTAGAAAGTCAAACTCAGTCCCTGAACATTACGAGTTTTCACTCTAGCAACTAGTGCGGCAAGCGCACAGTAAAGAAAGGTACACAAATGTTACCTGCTATTTTAAACCTTCCCTGGAGCCCTATTATTGTATCTAGTTGTAATCCGCCTCTGATCCACGTCATATATACAATCCACAGTAATAGCATTTCATTCACTTCGATCATCGGTTTGTTGATGGACTTAAGGCCTGTAAGCCTCTGGAGTGTTATTGTGGGCACTACAGTATATTACTGACCAACCATCAATTATAATTTAGTCCTGGACATAGTTCACGACTAGATTAAACTCTCAATGCATATTCTTCAAGAAGCGAAAATCACTTTCCAGTGAAAATATAACTTGTGTATACCCTTACTTTCTGACAGTTTAAAGAAGAGTTTGAAATTTGTTAATCTTTCTCCAAATGCATCGCCAATTTTTCGTTATATATCATATTGAACATGATTACAAGTCTCATAATAATTATCGAAGTAAAATTTATGAGAGTTTGAGCCGCAATATTTTCTGGGTCGGCAATCGTGTAGGGAGCAATTAAATATTTTATTTGTATCTAAATTGGTCCTAACGGCCGTCAGAGGTGTTCCAATCAGAGAACTGAGATTAATATGGCAACAGCAAGGCATGTTGCTCCTGTTTTTGCCACCAATGACAAGACTGACATTGGCTAAATGCCACTCTCCCGGTGAGCTTCTGTCAGTTATTGAAAAAGGCTGCGAAAATTATTGCAGTTTTTTTTATATTACTGTCTCTTATCTCATATGATTATATATTTATCAGATCCAGCTGTAGATATGATGGCATTCATTTTTTATTTGTGTTCGTTCGAGCCTGTACACATATTCGCTAGCAATGGTAGTTTTGTACTCTAGTATAACACACGCACGCACACACACACACACACACACACACACACACACACACACACACACACACACACACACACATATATATATATATATATATATATATATATATATATATATATATATATATATGGAGGAGGGTGTGTGCCCTGGCTATGCAGGTTCGAGTCCTGGGGTTGATTATAATGTACGTAGTAATAAATATACGCACATATACTTGACTAAGATGACATTCCTACCAGCGAACATTTTGTCTTATTATTCTTAACCCTTAGGTACTGAAGCACAAGGTAGGCAGCTTGGTGTATCACTATTCTTAGAGGAGAATAACACGGAGCGATACACGACATTGTCTTTTGTTCACTCCTCCCTGCCGCTTGTCTCCTTCTCTCTTCCTTATCTTCCCTATTCTCTATACCACATTCCCTTTCACTGTTCCTTACCTATTCCCTTCTCGTCCCCTGCAACATTTACTTTATATCTCTCCTTTCCCTCCACTCTTCTCTACCCTTTCACCTTCCAGGTGATGGCGGCTATTCATCATGGGCATCACCTTTTCACTCAAGCGCTAACCTCCATGATCTCTTCCCGAAGAAAGACGGCCACAGGGACGGTTTTGTGGCACTATAAAGATAGAGCAGTTTCTCCTGTAATTCTTCTGAGCCTCCTCGTCTTCCGTCTGTTTATTTTCCTTGTCGTTTTCACTACCCTTTGTTTATCTATCTCATTCACAACATCACTGAATCTTTAAATTTTTCTGTATTAACATTATTTTCATGCAACTTGTGCTGCAGATAAATATTATTATATTGTACTTTTCTACTCTCTTCTTCCGTTTGTAGTCTTTTTCTATGGCTCCAATTTTCTTATGTAATTCTTTAGTATTACTCTTGAGTCTTCTTTAGTCTATCATTCATCCTCTCTTACTCCAGGTTACTCTCTTTTACCCTGTTTATGCCTGTCATCATATGAATTCTCTTAGCTTTATTGCACTCAAATATTTCCCATTTTCTTTACCCTTCTCCCTCCTCCTATTCCTCCTTCGTCACCACCTCTCTCTCCTCATCCTTGCTTGGTCGTGTCCGGTCAGAAGGGTGGTATTAGGTGAGATTATAGAGGTAAGCGGGGGGCGGGAGAGGGTCGGGAGAAGAGACTTTTATGACCAGTGCCGAGGTCTTCGTGGTCACTGCTTAGGTCCTTATGGTTACTGTCGAAGCATTTACAATCACCGCCGTAGCTTCTACGTCACCGTCAGAGCGTTTAAGCTCACTATCGTGACTATTACGGTCACTGCTGTTCCTATTATTACTCCACTTATGTCTCGCTGCTAGCCAGCCTCCCACTTAATCTCCCAGGTTAAGGTAGACCATCCGATTTATCCAAGAAACGCGAGCGTGATTTCAGGCCAAGGACATTCTGTATCACCATATTATAAGTTGTTTGTGAGGAGGGATTAAAGAGAATAGCTGGTTGACTGCATGTTCTGAAAACCTTGCGATACAGCATCACAAACGAGATTAATTAATACAGCTCGTTACCACCGCCATATCCTCGTTAGCACAGCCTTCACACCTGCTGTGTATTAATTAAACACTTTAATTTAGGCTCTCAGTAGTACAGTGGCTAATTTCTCGACTCAAAATTGAGGATCCCGAGTTCGATCCCCAGGTGGGACAGAAATGGTTCAGCACGATTTATTTCACTTCTCCTCCTCCACTTTCATCGTTGGAGGTGGAACATCTGGACTACAGCCAGAGTCTATGGGGTCAATGTGAGAAAACTCTGACTGGGCTTCAGTTAAAGCCTCAGATCCTCTAAAGGATTCAATTGAATCCCAGGTTGCATTGCTTGGGTGTAATATTTAAATATAATTAATTGTTAAAGGAAAAAATATCTTAAACGAACTTAATATTCTTGAATAAGAAGCTTGTTGTCGACGGAGCAGCGACAGAAGCAAAGTGGGTGTGAGTGACTATGAATTTGCATGAGTGAAGGTGAGTGGGTGTAAGTCAGTATTATTTGCTGTGAGTGGGTGCTAAAGGTGTGGGTTGTGGTGAATGAGTGTGAGTGGGGGTGAGAATGTAAGTTGGAGTGTGTATGAGTGAATGTGATTAGATGTAAGTGTAATGTAGTGTTAATACAAGTAGGTCTGAGTGGATGTCAGAGGGTATAAGTGGACGTGAGTGGATATCAGTGAGAGTGAATAAGTATGAGCGAGAGTGGACTATGACAAAAAAGAAACGTACAAGTTGTATCAAGCATAGTTGAAAAACTCTGAACGAATACAAAATATTGAATTTCATGAATTAAAACAAAAGAAAACAATATATACAAACAAAGAAATAGGAGAGTTATTAAAAGAAATAAAATAAAAAGTATCAAAGGAAGCTTCAGGGACAAGAGGATGAAAGCTGATTGCTTCGACAGACCTGAGAGACGGTGGCCGGAAGACAGTACGAAGAGACAGCGTAAGTGAAGATAGGAAGACAGAAATACTAAATGTATCATCTGAGACCGTAAAGACGAATAGTTAGTCCGTTTGTTGATGGTTAAAGTTGACTAGTTAGCAATAGAAGAGACGTGAAGAAAGTGATAAAAATGATATATTAAGAGTTGTCCAGATGTCATTGAGTGACGAGCAGACAAAAGTGCCACATTGTCAGGTGTCCATTGTCGAGGAGCAGAGAGGGCCGTATTAAATGTGCCAAGGTCGAGAATTCCATAGAGAACATGTTTACTGCTGAGCTAATATGAAGAGGTCTGCAAAGCACAACAGGAGCACTGTACATAAGAAAATAATTAAACAAAAACCTTACATAAATATTACCTAAACTGAACAGACTGCTTCTCAACCGATTGCTTAAAATATTACTCTTCCTGGTGTAGCCAGAATTTTTACTTGACAGGACACCACAGAATACATGTTGGTTTATGCGAGGTTCCTCACACGTATACCTACCCAAACATTCCAACGATCCCACGCCTACTGTGGTACTGGACATTTTGTACCATAAATCAACAGTACTGTTTCCAAGCCAGTATATCCCTAAGTCTTCTGTGATTCTAAACGTATCCAATTTGTATCGATTATTTCGTGTTCCATTTTATGTTCATAATTTTAATATCATAAAAACTTCTTTTGTTATACTTCATTTGTATAATTCAGTCACGTCACTAGAGAATGTAAAGTTTGCTTTTTTAATCTCTCTTCATAAATGAAATTTCTAATTCCTAGGATAAACTGTCAACCTTCATTGAATTTATGTCCATTACAATGACCAAAACTAACCTGCATATTATAATTGTGACCAAAATAAAGCTTAATAAAACCCTGAGATACTTTATTGATAACGCTTCTAGATATAAATACGATTAAGTTTAGCAGACACACACATCCATCTTTTATGCCAGCCCCCTCTCTAAAAAATAAATATAAGTCTTTAAAGCAGATGTTGGGATAAGAGAGAGATTGGTTTTACCATGGTGTTTGTTCCATGTAAACAACAGTGTAGCAACGCAGAGGGAGGGGAAGCATGGAGGGTGAAGGGAGAGGAAAGGAAGGAAGATGGAGGGAAAGAGAAGGAAAAGAAAACATAAAACCATAAATTTTTTTTTTAATATTTTTTATATATTTTTTCAGCCTAAATTGACGTTTGTGAGTGATGTAGTTTTAATGGGCGAGTGAGCACGACACAACAACAATGGTAACGATGCGAGAGGCGAGCACAATGATAAAAAAGTTATATGGAAAGGCACAACAGTACTGCGAACATAACGTGTATGTGTGTGAGTGTGTGTGTTTGTGTGTGTGTGTGTGTATGTACTCATCTACTTGTGCTTGCGGGGGTTGCCCCTCGGCTCTTTGGTTCCGCCTGTCAGCTGTGCCGTGTGTGTTTGCGTACACAGGGGAAGCAGCAGACGCTAGCTTGAGATATGACTGAGAAAAGTAGAATATGACTACCAGACACTGGAAAACATTTCAGCATTTACAGAAGAACAACCGACCGCTGGAAATCATTAAAGCCAGAGTGACAGTATTTTGCAAGTGGGAAAATCCGTCATTTCCGTAAGAGTATCAAGTAATAGAAACTATATAATTTTTCGGAAAAAAGGTGGTAATCATTTAACATCTACGGCGGAGAATCGGAAGCTGAGAATTTGTTATTAACATCTGAAGAAAATAAAGTTTAAGGAGGCGCTTGAGGTGTCTGGTAGAACTGGAGGACGTGACAGACAGAGGGAGCTGGGAGTTGCTCCCTGCGGAGAACAAGTGAATTATTAAAGTTGACGGTCGTAAACATCTGCACCGGAGGATTGACGGAATAGTGGGGATTGGAGGGACGAAGAGAAGGAGGAAAGGAAGGATTGGGGAAAGAGAATGTGAAGAGCAGGATTGATGGAATAGTAACGATAGTGAAGAGGGACCAGGCAGGGTAATGTTGGGGAGAGAGGAGATGAGTAAAGGGAGGATGTAGAGAGGAAGAGGGTAAAGTTGTGTAGGACAAAGGGGGGGGAGATAAATTATCAAATTTAGGAGAGAGGAGAGGATAAAGAGGGAGAAGTGAAGACGAGAGGGAAGGAGATACCTGTAGAAATCTCTGGAGGAGCAGTGGCAATATACTCGCCTCGTGCCACGCTATTAAGTATTGACTCAATCAATTAGAAAACAACAGCAAACAAAACGAATGGACACACCAAACAAGTGAAAAAGCTACAAAAAATAGATTATGAAACATATACGACTTTGTGAGTTTTGGCATTTTTTCCTCTTTTGTGGCTTACACATCCGTAGCGTTGTGGTGAGCTACACACCTGCATATTTTTGTATACATGCATGTATAAAAAAATTCCTTCCATTTAGCAACAAAACTTTGAGCATGTGCCTTTTTATATTAAATCTTTATTATTTTCTTACGTGTGAAGTTGCTGATAGTATATTATTAATTATTCCTGAATTTTGTGGTTAAATTGACAACAAATGCCCGTTGTCCACATACTCAATATTTAGGCTCATGTTAATATGATTTGTACCACAATGTTAAAAGCCCCATGGCGCACCACTGCTCTCTTAGAAAAAAATCACCTAACAGCCTGTTCATGGCCTTAGTACTATGAGGAACACTTGTTCACACAAGATAGAGAAACCGATAGACATAAAAAAATCAGATAGATAAAAACACAGGCAGACATACAGAACTGAAGACAGCCAAAGGGATCGACAAACGAGAATAGGCGTCACTGAGAGACAGACAATGCAAATAGACAAAAACACAGGCAAGCAAAGTTATAGGTAGACAGACAATCAAACACACAAACAGTCAGACAAACATAGAAACAGCTAGACGCTTCAGAAATGAGATTCGGCTTGCAAGATGAGTTCCCCAGCACAGATCAGGATCTAATTATGCAACAAAACGAACTTGAAACAATTTAGGAGCTGGCTGGCTGGCTAACTGGCTGGTTGGCTGGCTGACTGGATGGCTGACAGACTGGCTGGCTAGGTGTCTGGCTAACTAGCTGACTGTCTGGCTCCTGTAGCGAGGTGAGAGTAGACAGACAGTGACTGGTGCCGTAAATCTACCACTATCGCTAAATTCATAAAGGCAAGTGCTTTTCAATCGGTATTCTAAGAATATTTAAATCAACACGGAACCCATATTCACAACGAAAAAAAAAACAATCCTTAACACAGCAAGCTCGTTGCCAATGAAGTCAAAAAATATTTGAAACAAATATTGGAATGAAATTACTATCTGTATTGTTCTGGGAGCGCATAAAGAGTTTTTTTATGAAAACATAAGTAAATCTCATATATATTAAGCAGTTGTGAACATGGAATAGATATGGAAGTAGAACATATGCTTATAGGAGCACTGGAAGTCAACGTCTGACAAAGACGGATATTTGTATTAAAGACGGCAATCTCGGTGATGATCGTCTCCAGAACTGGTTACAGAAGCTGCAACTACACAGCTTGTTCCTCCACCCTGTCGCAGATGGAAGAACAGGTGCGTTACCTCTGTAAGATAGCGACAATGTGTGGGAGAGATCAAGCCGACACTCCAGGCTACAAAGAAAGTTTTTTCGAAGCGGTCGTACGAGGGTTCATTAAAAGCTTGTTGGTGGTATCGTAGAACCTCTTTTTCCGTGAGGGTCTTGATGAGGTTTGAGGATGAGGCTTCCACGAGAGCGAAGACCATACACAGGTTTTCAGAGCGAGCACCACACGTCGTTTTAAAATGCAAACACCACACGGTTTCAAAGCGGGTACCAGACGTCAGCACGACTCTCACTACCCCTGCCATCACAAACCATTCCCCAGACCCTAAATTCTGCTTACTCGTCAACCTCTAATTGGAAGTCTGCATCTGAGCTGCTTCGTGTAAGTCTAGACGAGACAGAATATGCTGACTGGAAGAGAAATTCATCAGAGTCGCTCCAAAGGGGTTACTCAGGCTCAAACCACAGCTGCTGCCATATCATAACAGAAACAGGGTCCTTACTATCCCAATCCTTATCCTGACCATCTTCTAAGTGCTGTATAGTCTAATGGCCTGGCGCTTTCTCCTGATAGTTCTCTCTGTTTCCCCATTGTTAATAATCCTTGAAACATTGAATTAACTGTATAGTTTTTCTTACGGGCATCTCCCATGTCGACGCAAATAACATTAGGAAATTACAATGTCCACCAACTGCTGTGGATCTACAGTGTCAAGATTTGTATAATATTAATAAATTCTAGAGTTATATCTCCGCCTGCCAAGTGAAAACTAAAATCAAAGCCCCACCTCTCCCCCCATCACTACCATTCACTCAAAACAAGTGTGAAAAGCTTTGATTGTAAGCGCTTAAAGCAGAGATGTCACGTCCTTTTTCACACTGTAGCATTTATTCTATTCCTAAATCATATTTCTGAAGATTTATCAACAATAATAAACATTTGTTGTTGAGTTTTAATATAATGAAAAATATTGCGGAATATTTTATACAAACTAAAATAATCATTTTCCCATTTCAATCAATACCAGCCAGAGACTAATAGGGCGACCTACGAGGCGCCAACAAGCCCAAAAATATTATAAATGAGTGATGATGTCGGCTAACTTTAAGATATAAAAATATAAGAAACAGCATAAAACTGATAACCATATCTGGAACCTGTACACTACGCAACCTGAAGCGCTGGTGGAAGTAGCGGTTTTATAGTATACGCAAATATCGCGCTTCCAAGTAAGCATTGCAAGTTAATATTTAATTTTCCTTGACACTTTAAAAACTAAGTAGTACTGATGTGGCTTTAATCTCTCCTACAGAGGTTGAGAAGCTCTACGCCCAACAATGAATGAAACTACAAAATCCAGCGTCTAAACCTGATCAGAAGAGGACGAACCTAAGCCACCCACCTAACCTAAGCAATACATAAAATACGATGCAAAAAATGTGATTTTTTGTGAGGCCGCTCATACAGTTACAGCCCCTCTCCGGTGCCAGGTAAGTCCTCTACGGGCTCACCATGGCCCGTATACTTAGAATTTTTGTTCCCAGTAGCTGAATCTAAAACCGCTACTTTTCATAGCACGTGGCATTTTGTACGTTGGTAAACTTAACTTCGCATTAGTTGAGAGGACATGTGAAATAAATACAGTTTTAAATACATTTTTTTTATGACGTTACTTAAACAAATGAGACTGTGTGATCACTTCAGTTGGAACACGCATGATTTGAGCGTCCTGGGCAACTAACGCAAATATATTTTCATGTGTAGAAGTCGAAAGTGTTACTCCACCCATTTTTCTCAGACGTTCCAAACCATTGTCACAAGTCTATAGAAAATATAAAATTTTAAGGCCTCTATAACTGACAAAGCGTTGCCTTAGAAACTGAGCCCTTACTGGATTCAATTTGCATATGCAGCCTGCTGGCTATCACGTATAAATAAATAAATAAATAATTATATGATATATATATAATATATATAGATATATATATATATATATATATATATATATATATATATATATATATTATTAAATATGACCGAAAAAGTAAGATTAATAATTCTAACACGAATTTTCTCAATTTTCCTTATGTTTGTTTTTACTGATGACGGTAAATTAAAAATCAATTCTCCAAAATTCATTCTTTATTTCTTAGTCTGACGCGACACTTGAGCGCGTTTCGTAAAACTTATTACATTTTCAAAGACTTAGTTACACACACACAGAACAACTATAACTGAACAGAGTTTAAATACCTGCATTTGGGTGAGGTGACATGTTACAATGGTTTGGGGTGAGGTGAGAACAAACACAGAACACGAAACAATGGGTATGAGGGAAGAATAGATCTGTAACTGCAGAAGGCCTATTGGCCCGTATTTCTTGATGTTTCTATATTGGAGCGGAGTCTTGAAGTGGGTAGAATATAGTAGTGCGTTAATTGGCTGTTGATTGCTGGTGTTGACTTCTTGATGTGTAGTGCCTCGCAGATGTCAGCCGCCTGTTGTCGCTGTATCTATCAATGATTTCTGTGTTGTTTGTTAAGATTTCTCTGGTGATGGTTTGGTTGTGGGAAGAGATATATGTTCCTTGATAGAGCCCTGTTGCTTATGCATCGTTAATCGCCTGGAAAGAGATGTTGTTGTCTTGCCTATATATTGAGTTCTTTGGGGCTTACAGTCCCCAAGTGGCATTTGAAGGCGTAGACGACATTGGTCTCTTTCAAAGCGTTCTGCTTGTGTCTGGAGAGTTCTCATGAGTAGGTTGGCAGTTTTCTTGGTTTTATAGTAAATCGTCAATTGTATCTTCTGATTTTTGTCTGTAGGGATAACGTTTATCCTACAGACAAAAATCAGAAGATACAATTGACGATTTACTATAAAACCAAGAAAAACTGCCAACCTACTCATGAGAAACTCTCCAGACACAAAGCAGAACGCTTGAAAGAGACCAATGTCGTCTACGCCTTCAAATGCCCACTTGGGGACTGTAAGCCCCAAAGAACCTCAATATATAGGCAAGACAACAACATCTCTTTCTAGGCGATTAACGATGCATAAGCAACAGGGCTCTATCAAGGAACATATAATCTCTTCCCACAACCAAACCATCACCAGAGAAATCTTAACAAACAACACACAGAAAATCATTGATAGATACAGCGACAACAGGCGGCTTGACATCTGCGAGGCACTACACATCAAGAAGTCAACACCAGCAATCAACAGCCAATTAACGCACTACTATATTCTACCACTTCAAGACTCCGCTCCAATATGAAACATCAAGAAATACGGGCCAATAGGCCTTCTGCAGTTACAGATCTATTCTTCCCTTATACCCATTGTTTCGTGTTTCTGTTTGTTCTCACCTCACCCCAAACCATTGTAACATGTCACCTCACCCAAATGCAGGTATTTAAACTTGTTCTTATAGTTGTTCTGTGTGTGTGTAACTAAAGTCTTTGAAAATGTAATAAGTTTTACGAAACGCGCTCAAGTGTCGCGTCAGACTAAGAAATAAAAGAATGAATTTTGGAGAATTGATTTTTCATTTACCGTCATCAGTAAAAACAAACATAAGGAAAATTGAGAAAATTCGTGTTAGAATTATTAATCTTACTTTTTCGGTCATATTTAATAACATATGTATACAGGAAAAAACTGCTACCAAAATATCTAATATATATATATATATATATATATTATATTATATATATATATATATATATATATATATNAAAGGAGATACCCGGCTGCACCCGGGTCTCTTCCTCCACCCCTCTCTCTCTCTCTCCACCCTTTACCTCTCTTCTCCACTCTTCACTCCATCTTCCTCTTGACCCCCCCTTGGTTTCAACCCCTTGATGGTAACCAGGTTTAGACCTGGTAACGCAGGTTAGAATTACTAAGAAAATATAAATTATAGAACAACACATCAGGGAAGGGATGTCAATGGATGGCAAGATATTGATGCCTGGGGATGTGATTAGGATGATGGAAATGCTGTGAGAGAATCACAGATGACTCGCAATGCTGATGGGAGGAGGCTGAGTGATTGGTTCAGGCCGAAAGGTGGTACTGCCTGAAGTATAACGCTTCACTTTTTACCCTAGTGGCTGATGGTGAATGTGTCGCAGTGTTGGGTGTGTGTGTGTGTGTGTGTGTGTGTGTGTGTGTGTGTGTGTGTGTGTGTGTGTGTGTGTTTGTGTGTAATTATCTATGCTTAGTCATAGAACATTTTGAAACTACAGACGGTAACAATTAAATTATTCAAACTGTGTTTACGTGTTTATGCTTGTGAATGTTTGTACTTGTCTGTATATATATATATATATATATATATATATATATATATATATATATATATATATATATATATATATATATGTATGTATATATATATATATATATATTTTTTTTTTTTTTTTTTAAAAACCTAGAAGGGGTACCACCTCTGGTGCAAGTGTAGGGACCCATAGCCTCGGAGAAGAAAATAAAGAGTACTCAGAGAAGACCTTGTGGATCCTCACTGAACACTTTGATATTTTCTTCTCCTACCACCCCTATTCTTTTGGTATGTGTGTATATTTATCTAACTTTATTTGAAAATGTCATTACACAAAAAAGTTACAGTATTGATTACATGCAGGGTACAAGCCTGCTTGTCACAAGTTGAAAAGCTCCTCCAGCTCCTCAGATGGCGGGCAGGAACCATGGATGCAGTGAGCATTTCCTCTCTGGATTGCCACACTGAGGCGCTGAAAAAGAAAACTGGCAGCTCTAGGGTCTCTAGTTGTTTCGATTAGCTTAGACCCCAACTCCTTCAAAAAGCTAGCAGCACTTTTACCCCAGGCACCAAGTGTCTCTGAGGCAATGGGGACAAATTGTAGTGGTGCTCAAGGTCTCTGTATTTACGTGACTTGGCCGCTTCCCGGTGATTGGCAGCTCCTCCTGCTTGAGTAGCACTGAAGTCAACATAGGTATTGGCTAAAGTTGAGACGCAAGTGTAGTCCCACACCAACTGTCTACCATTCTTCCAGGGGTTCACCGTGATTCCATCTGGGCGACCGACAGGCTCATTAGAGTTGTGGGACATTAGGTACCGGGGCTCTCTCTCTGCTGGACAGCCGGCTGTGGTAAGGCTTCTCTTAATAATGTCATTGACCTCGCCGTGTCTTGCATGCCATCCTCCTGTCCTTTGGCAGAGAAGGCCATGCCGTCCGTACCTGTCGGCCTCTGCCTCGCCGCAAATACACCTGTATTCGGTGTGGATTGGGGCAGCGAGACGGAGAGCCACGGCAATTCGAAGGGCCTGCGGTGTGAGACGAGTGCCGGTTGCTGACATTGGGATTGCTAATAGGAAATCACCTGCATGGGGAGCTGCTACTGCTCTAAGTCGGGCAGTGTCATGTGGTGTTGTCGCAGCTTCTAGCAAAGTCGCAGCTTCTTGGTCGGCAAGTCGTTGGTCGTATATATATATATATATATATATATATATATATATATATATATATATATATATATATATATATATATATATATATATATACAGACATGTATTTTGCCGTAGCGGCAGTAATGAACATTTAATCCAAGTCTGGACGGCAAGAAGCCTCTGAGCAGGAACACGGAGGGTTTCGATGATATACTCATATAAGAAGGACTTGAGCGGGTGTTGGCAAATTTACTGCAGGACCATAATTGAAAAACCTTATAATAATCATTGTGATTTTAAAATCTTCAATATATCTTATAACCTAAGGAATTGTGCTCAAGTCCTTTCTTAAATAATGCAGTTACTACTTTAACAATGTAACATTCATTTTAATAAAATTGTAATATATTATTTTTTAGTTAAATATATAGCAGAAAAATAAGTTCTGGCGCCAAATTGCCAAATTACCAAATTTACAATTACCAAATTACAATATAAACAATTTACATTCGACGTGTAGCAAATTAAATATTATAAACCTTTCGGTGCTAATAGTGTATTCGTTCCCGACAAAAATATAATGTATTAATATTTAAAGCTCATTTGACAGCATGTTTCTTTTCAAAATAAATACACGGAAAATTATTATATTGTAACGCATGAATTAATGAAGAAAGGAACTTATAATATTTTGTAATGCATATATTTTAACAAATACAAATATTGTAGAGAAACACAGACAAAAGTGTGAAATTGAAAAGTGGGAGTTTCCAAGAGATAATACGCATAGTGATGTAGCAGTATATTATTCGAGGTGAAAAATGCTTTCAATATGTATGTTGTGTCAAGGTGTTGCTTTCATTATATTAGGCCCCCCTACCTCCTTTTTTTCCAGGAATATGTGTTGACCAAACCACACACTAGAAAATGAAGAGACGACGACGTTTCGGTCCATCCTGGACAATTATCAAGTCGATTATAATGAAACGAAGGAAGCAGGAATATGTATTGATTGGTAAATATGTAAGCTTAAGTTTGTTTTAGATATCGACTTTGTCCAGGATAAAATAATACATGTTGGATGGTGAGGAAGCTTTTGTGGTAAACCCAACATGAAAGGCTGTAAGCTTAACAGGAAATCAAGATCAAATCCAGTTAATTTCGAAGAAGCTGCACAGGCAATATGTTGAATAAGGTGACTCCTTAATGGTGCGTTGCTAACACAGATCAACTCAATATGAACAGTAATGCCTTCTGTTATCTATGTTTTCCCATATAAAGTGTTATTTGATTAAAAAATGATGTTCTGTTATATCAATAAATCACTGTTGTGTAATTCATAAATTTCTTTACTTCTTGGTTGACGATAATAGGAGTTGTACCTCACTATCCTGAAACTTACTCCCCGGAAACATTTCAGACGCTTCTGAAACATGTTTTACGCTCTTGAAACAGGTTTCATACTCCTGAAACAGGTCAGTCGCTTCAGATATAGGTCACACGCTCCTTGGCTCGACTGAACATCCCTCAGCCCCTACTTACAGGTTATCTCTGAGAAAATTTTGTGATTAAGAAGAAACGTTCTGGGAAATTGTTTTAGTAAGTAATTTTAGTCTCTCCCTTCACTTTACCTGCTGGGTACCTGCTTCCACCTCACCTGCTGACTCCTAGCTTTAATCAACATATCGCCCCCTTTCGTACTGTCACCTTACCTGTCGTGTCTCATGCAACCATCTCCCATGTTGAGAGGATGAGAAGGACTGCCTAGCGCTGGGTAGCAGAGGGTAACGAAAGGTTTCATCAAAGGAATTCAGGAAGATCAAAGGTGGGATCCCATATCCAAGTCAGCTAATCTATGTGAC
>WNGS01005680.1:3805008-3817260 GCA_020271785.1 Procambarus virginalis
CAGAGTTTGGTAAGTGATTGATGCTCTCAGGGTGATGAAACTCCTTTGCGGTTACAGAATTCAGATACAGAGGTATCTGAATTCAGATATTCAGATACAGAATGAATGTAACTTCTTAGGAATGAAAGTACAAGTCAGTAAATGTTTTTGTAGTTTTTAGTCCATAGTTGAGATCAGAACATGGGGTGATCTGCAGGTTCAAGGATAGATGAACCGAAGGATTAGTCGTTGTTGAAGCGTCCAGAATTCTGATTACACTTGCGAGAAGCTATCATGTCCAAGATTGGACAATTCTTTCTAGCACTGACAAAGTAACGGCACCTAGAGAAATGGTAACGCTTGTATTTCTTCCAAGGAAATTCTTTAGAAATTTCTAAATTTCTTAAAAATTATTAGTCTGTGACCATGGAAGAGTCTTGCAAAAGGTACAATAATCAGATCCGTTCAACCGTCAGTTGGTTCTTATCTTAGTGTAAATCTAAAGAGAAATTACTGCCGATATCAGGTTCAGCACCAACAATTATTTGTATAAGGCTGGTATGATTTACAGCAAACATCATCAGTAAGTTGTATTCGGATGCTAAATCAAAGTTACGTAAAGAGGATAATCTACTTTAACAAGATTGTTTAGTTTACATAAAAACAATGGGGTTGCCTCTTATATTATTTATAAAAAAAAACCTGGTAATGAGTTCTAATAGAAGAACGTACATATTCAACTCACGAGCATAGCTGGTTTACAACTGAAATCCCATTTACCAATGAACACAAATCCATATTTAACCGTTAAAAATATTAACACTTAGCCATAATCTATTTCTAGTGCCACCAAAACTGTTGAGAGGACAATATGGAAGATTCCTTTTAACACTAAGAATACTGAAACGTAAAAATCAGTCAACGCCCATAATAACTCATGACTCTAGTGGATCAACATCTCTGGAAATGAGTCATATCCAAATGCAGTCAGCTTGCGCCAATATTTTCTTGCTGAAAATAGCCGGAAAGCTTTCTTGGTCTTTCGTACGTGAACATACGCCTTGTTTTGACAACTCTTGTTGTCAAAACAGCGCAGCGTTGTTGTTGTTGCTCTGCTGTTGTTGACAGCAGAGCAGCGAGCTGAAGCTAGGAAACACTCACCTCCACATGTGCAAGACTTTCAATAACACCAGAGATATAGGTCAGTATAGTATACGTTCTGAAAGTTTTGACAAATGTACATTCAGCGAAATCGATAAGGATAAGCGACTTATATACTGCAGATTTGTTGCAGAGATGTGACAGTCGGGGAATAAGAAACGAGCGGCGCGACCACACAAACAAGATTGCACAAGAGATATATCTTGAACACATATCTTGTTATATCTTGAACACATATCTTGTTCATATCGTGAACACATATCTTGTTCAAAGATTACTTATGTAGTGACTGGGACTATGTGATCTTCCAAGGGCACAAACACGCCCTACAGTGTTGTATAAGCAATAAAGGAGTAACACTGAAGTTCATGCTTAGTAAACTAGTATCTACAACCACGCTAACATCACAATGAAGTGAGGATCCTGGTGAGAGAATTGGCCTAATGGGGGTGAGGGGGTGCTATTGAGATAACCATGCCATAAAAGGAAGATATTGCTACGTTTTTATGTTGCTGTGTATCGGTGTCCTCTCTCAAACGAATATTGCCTACAAGCTCTATTTCAGCATATTAGAAGCACATCGTACTGTTGACTCTCAAGTCATCCAAATATGTAAGGAGCTGTTGCTGCTGATGGAAGGAGAAGAGGTGAATGGTAGAGAAAGATAGATAGAGAAGTAAACACTGAACATTTTTCAAAATTGTGGTTCCTGCCTTGTTGTTTTGTTTTCCAAGTGCAAGCCCCAGGGAGACGCCTTCTTGATGGAGTAAGTTGGATCGTGAGCATCTCACAGATACTGAAACGGTTCAGACTTCCTGGTGCTTGGGGAGGGTTTTAAAATGTTTTGGCCTCAAGTCACCAAAGACGTCATAATCATAATTTGAAGATATTTAGGTTTAAATATTGCATGTATTTGCTTATGTTTTAATGCGAAAGATGAGTGTGTTAAATTTTAAGTGAATAAAATGTTGTCTTGCTATTTTAACTATTTTTAAGTGAAGAAGTCTAAAGTCTGTCTGGGAGAGGAGAGAGAAAGAGAGAAGGGGGTTGTTGAGGGAAGAGCAAATTAGAGTGTGGAGAACAGGGGAAAGAGGTAAGAAAAGAGGAGAGGGTGAGACAGGGGAACAGAGGGGGAGAGGTGAGTGACGGGTAAGCTTGGGAGAGAGAATGGAGACGTATATAGGGAGTCAGTTCATGAGACAAACGACGGTTAGAAAGGTGGGTTCCAAGAGCCGATAGATCGTTCTTGCAGGCACAAAAATAAAATACGAATAGTAAATACACACACATACACAGCCACACACACACACACACAAACACACACACACACACACACACACACACACACACACACACACACACACACACACACACACACACACACACACACACTTAAACAGAGTGGTTCACGGCTGGAACAAGTTAGGTGAGAAGGTGGTGGAGGCCAAAACCGTCAGTTATTTCAATGCGTTATATAACAAAGAGTGATGGGAAGACGGGATACCACGAGCGTAGCTCTCATTCTGTAACTACACTTAGGTAATTACACACACAAAGGACCAAAGAGACCAAAACTGGACCAAAGAGCCAAAGCACAACCCCTGCAAGCACAACTAGGTGAGTACACATGCGTGCAGAGAACATACTAAAAGAAACTCCTTTCTCCAGGTCGCCCCGGATCTCCCCCTGGTGGACGGAACCTTTCTCCAGGTCGCCCCGGATCTCCCCCCTGGTGGACGGAACCTTTCTCCAGGTCGCCCCGGATCTCCCCCTGGTGGACGGAACACCTCATACCTCTTCCTTACCAGACGAGCCGCGATCTCCTTTCCCAGCACCGCCTCTTCTCACCTGATATCCGCCAAGGAATTTTTCGTTCAACTTGATTTGCGAAGCAGGTGCCTCTCGGCGACCTCGCGAGTGTCTTGATGTCCCTTCTCTTGGGTCGTTGTCGTGCACCATCGTTGATGTCGGCCAAATTTCTGGCTCTGAGCACTCAGGAAGGGGAAACTCAATCTTTTGGAGAGGTAAAAGGTGAAAATCAGGGAGGAGAAATCGACGCTGTCAGAAATTGCTTGGGTTGGGTTAAGTTTCGTCTTGGTAAGATGTGATTTCTTATTTTGTATAGTTTGTATAGTACATAGACTTTAGACAATGTAATGGAATTTTGAAAATCTGATATTAATTATAATTCCGTTTTGGGTACAGAAAGTCTGTGTGTATATATATATATATATATATATATATATATATATATATATATATATATATATATATATATATATATATATATATATATATATATATACGTTAGGCTTGAATCATGGTTTGGTTTTAACGAGAAAAGGACACCACGATGGAGCCACATATTAAAGAATTGGTCTGACAAATAAGACACATAAGGTCCTGAAGAACTCTATTGTCAGATTCCAAACGACAATTCCTATATCGGCTAACCTTCATTCGAAGCTGATGGTATTCTTTTAGTAAAGGCTTTTCGTGACTGGTTCGGTGAAATATCAATTCCCAAGTATTATTCTCTATCTAATGCCAGGAAGGAATGCTGTTCTATAAATATCCTGTTTATTTACTATTTGCTCCTGCAGAATCAAGCTATTAGCTTTTGGATCCCGCCTTTTCAAACAATCTATTTTTCTCTATTATTCTCTACATATATTTCCTCTACATATATTTCTACTAAACATTTATGTGTGTATGTGTACTCACCTAGTTGTGCTTGCGGGGGGTTGAGCTCTGCCTCTTTAGGCCCGTCTCTCAACTGTCAATCAATCAACTGATTTTGTTTGTACTTACCTAGTTTTACTTATCTAGTTGTGCTTGCAGGGGTTGAGCTCTGGCTCTTTGGTCCCGACACATGAGGGTGTGTTATGGGTCCCGATACATAACACACACGTGTGTGTGTGTGTGTGTGTGTGTGTACTCACCTATTTGTGCTTGCGGGGGTTGAGCTTTGGCTCTTTGGTCCCGCCTCACCCAGTGTGTGTGTGTGTGTGTGTGTGTGTGTGTGTGTGTGTGTGTGTGTGTGTGTGTGTGTGTGTGTGTGTGTGTGTGTGAGTGTGAGTGTGCGAAAGTGTTTCTGATCTTGGAATGTGCTGAAGGTAGAAGCAAGCATGGGAAGCGTAATATTGCATGAGGGAGGCACCCTGACGAACAGGAGTGTGAGTGGGAGTCGTCCAGAAGATTGGATGGGCCCGGCGACAGTAACCACCCCGCATGAAGGCAAGGCAACGAAAAAAAGGCCATAATTTCCGCCTCGTAAGCATGAATTATTTTCGGTAACCAATATAAGCATAACATCAGTGATTATAGTCACTCGACGATAATTAATATAATACTGTAGTGGCTCCATTTTGTATATTGTAGTATCAGTAATATGTCAAGATATTTAATTATATTTCCTTAACTGAGATACTGTGTATTTCAATTTAACGAATGTCTTTGGGGAAAGTTACAAGTTTGTACATTATTGAGGTTATAAATTTATTTAGATTTTTATTTGGGATATATATAGGGTGTCCCAAAAGTCTGGATTAACTGCCAAAAATGTATGTGAAAGTTGTATTACACAGTAAATGCTTAAACTGACTGTCTTCCATTTGGCGACATTTGAGAATACGCTGAATACAAGAACGCAAACCATTCTTTAATGTAGCAGAACTGATGTTACAAGCAGAGATTATTTCCACCTTCAGTGCAATAATTGTTCTGGACCGATTCCGATCGACTTCAAAAGACACAAAGGAAGAAAGTCTAGTGACATTAGTTCTGGAGATCCAGGTGGCCATTCGACTGAACCCCTGAGGAAAAACATACACCTCAAAACTGTTCCGAATGGCTTCAAAGGACCATTTGGAAAGCGGCAATAGCCTGTGGAGGGACTTGAGTAATACAACGTGGATCGTAACTTCCCGGGATTAATGGCGTAGAAGTCATTGTGGGAAGGAAATGGAGGCGCCTTCAGGAGCGTGCGAGCAGTGATCGCCTGCTGAAGAAAGGAAGGCGCTGCTGCCTACTTTTTGTGTATATGTATCTCGTAGAGTCTCTTAGGGAGGAGGGGTCAGATCGTGCATGATAGCCTCTCCCACAACGCGCAATGGTTAGTGTAATGACGGACGGAAGAATTAGGAGAAAAGTTGCGCGTTCTTTGTAGACGGCGAAAGAGCTATTAACACAACTATACACAGAGTGAAAATGTTGTGATCTCTCAATACGTAAGCTTAAAGTATAAAAAAATCGGAAATAAATAAGGAATAAAGGAAATAACACAAAAGAAACATATATAGCAGATCCCTTTCTTAACACAAAACACAAAAAAGCAAAGAAGAGGCCAAGGACATGCAAATATTGTTGAGAAATATTCATGAAATTCTATTAGATGTTAANCGATTTGGTTATGATGAATTAACTTAGTTAATTCATGAAGTTGATTAAGTTAATCAACTCCTGATTAACTGAAGCCCTGGAAACACAAACCGAAACTGTCTCTATTTTCCGCTTGTTACAACTTGTAATAAAGTTGTTACATCTTGGCTTAACGTGTTTATGAGGTATTAGAACGTGTTACAACTTGCTATATTGGTGTTATAACTGGTTAGGTGTTAAAACTTGTTCGAACGTTGTACCAACGTCTTAGTTTCAGTGTGTGTTGGACGGGACTATTGTTAGGTTAAAATTCGTTAGCTTAAGAATCGGTTAGGTTAATTTGAATTTGGTCATCTGCGATAAGCAAAGATGCCACTGCTCTTTCTGGCTTAGATTGGTAAGATTGAGTTAGGTTAATATAATAGAAAATTAACTGAATAACTCTTTGTACCATATGATCTACACTACCTCTCACTCTTGCTGTCGTGTTACACAGCACGGGTGTCTTAGCTCTCTAGGATCATAAACCTTGATATACGGCACTAGAAGCAATCTTCAACACAATCCATTATTATGAGAATATTACATCACTAGATGGATGGATCTAAATGTTAACACATTGTATGCGAAATGTTGCACAATTTATACCAAATAATATTAAGTATGCTTTAGACTGATGTACACCCATTTAGTTCAGCCACAATTGTAATTATTTGTATAAATTGTTACAAATAAAGTTTCTAAATCTAATTCAAATATACAACTAAACACACGGGACGAAGATGCCTTACCCCACGGGTGCATTACCAAACTTGCAAAGCAGGATGATCTAGAGCCTTCGGCCATCATGATTTAAGCCTGTAAGTTGCAAGATTTAATGCCTACCCATAATGCTTTACATCCAAGAACATAATGAATAAGCCCCCTTGGGTGTGGTGATGTCTTCCGAAGAATAGTGGCTTATTTCCAGGATTACGGGAGCTCGCCTCGCAAATATGGCCATTTATTTTTCTTGTGGGAATTGTGTTTAAATGTAATGGTGAATCAACTCCTGATGGACAACACTTAAGCTCCTGTGTGTTCCTGTGATATGAGGAGTTATGACTGAGCACACGCACACGAGCGCGCGAGAAAGAAAGAGAGCAAGAGAGAGAGAGAGAGAGAGAGAGAGAGAGAGAGAGAGAGAGAGAGAGAGAGAGAGAGAGAGAGAGAGAGAGAGATAAAATGCATGTATCAGTCCTCGCCATTTTGTACTCACTTATATGTTTATGTTGCATTGAGCCACGCTGGATGCAAGATAGACACGTTGAGGCGTATCTATGCTGCAACAACATAGCCACAGCATCCTCCCCTCAACGTGACCAATCGCCCAAAACACATTATCTCGTGGAAGATTTTCACGCGCAGCTTCAGCTCTCCTCACGAAATTGCACATTAAAGCCATCGCCTCGATGTCGTAACATAAACATAACGACGCGCTGGGGACAGAAAGCTAATTTCCTTTCATTGAGGCAATAAAAGGCCCCTTAATTGGACCATTTCAACATTTTAGCTACGGAACAAATCAATAAGTAATTAAGAAATGACGAGTGGCAAGTAAATTTTCCTCCATCAAAGAGCTGTTAGCGGCCGCAGGACGCACGAATTCTCAGTAAATTACCATTGAATGAAATCAATTTTACCTTTACCGTATGTGCTTCATGAAGATGAAAGTGTATTTATTAAGGCAAGTTTGTTCTCTCGAGCGTTAAATTTTTTTGATGACATATGTTGCCAGAGTGGCAACATGTATCCGGGATTCTGCGTATGTTTTTGGGGTTGTATGTGAGCATGTGCGTTTATATGTATTCTCCTAGATGTACCTAAGGGGAAACGTCGGTTCTTGGGCCCCGCTTTCCGTCACTATAGCTACTGCCATAAAACCCTTCCTATACCCTTCTACTTCTCATATCAACTCTTGACACTGTGTGTGTGGTAAACCTCCAATTCTCGCTTATCTGACTCATTTCACATTCATAGTACTCCTATAATGACTAACTACCTCCTTAGATCCCAATGGCTCATTTGTTTTATTACTTTACAACTATGCCCTCTTAGTTTTTTACCCTTTCTAATTCAAACATTTCGGTTTTGTCAACTTTGTTTAAGCTTCAGATAAGCTTATATTTGGTTTTCATTACCCGTTTGCTCCTTATATTTTGTCAACGCATTGGGATCCGTCATCCTTCACTCGGATGTCAACACTCTAAAATCAAGGTCTATTTGTGTAGCTAAACTCTGGGTGTAGTCTCGTCAGGCTGTACTGGTTCCGCAGCTTTCCCCTTAAGCTGCACTGTTTTTGTAATCTTCGCTCCCAGTCTATACTGTTCTCGTGATCCCGTGGTCTTCCATTCCTGTGGTCTCCCCTCACAGTGTTCTGTTCCTTTGGTCTCTCCTTCAGGTCTCACCCACACCTTTTAGAGTTCCTTTGGTATGGCTACACTTGTTCTCACCCTTATTATCTTGAAGTGATGTGGCTGAAACGCAGACGCAACTTATACGACACCTGTGCAATTGTCACCGACCGCCTCTTGTGTTTTACTCCCATCGTTTACTGTCATCAGATCCGCATCATCTGCATACATTAATATCAAGGAGTTTGTTTCCTCAGGAAGTTCGTTAACATATATGAAGAACAAAGCGGTGCCTGGGACAGGTGTTGGTGGAGTGTCTCCGGCTGTATTAATCCAGCATTTTTATTTTCAGTCATTTACTTCAATATTCTCATTTGTATAATATATATTTTATACAATATTTTAGATAATATCTTAACGTTAACCTCGGCACCATTCTGCTGATGTGTGGCTTAGGTGTTTGAGGTTATGATTAGACCAAAGTCTTTCTCCCTTTCTGAAGAACGACAGCGAAAAAGAGTAAAATAAGAGAACAAAATTTAAATATTGTAAATATTTATTAAATAACACATTCCACTGGGACTGAGTTTTGGAAATCCACGTTTTAAGTTAAGACATAAATCAGCGCTGACGATATTTTATCCAAGGACTTTAGTCGCTTATCACCGCTTATCGGCCTGAGTTACGGGAGCTTAACGTAAGGAGTTTAAGCGAAGCTGATGAATATTTGCATAATCTCAAACGATCTCCCTCGCAAAGTTCTCCTTACTGACTTCTCTTTTATTTTCTGCTCGCAGTAAAATATATGTCATTATATGGAAACCTATTTAACAGAGATTTTAAGAAAATTAAATTTCGCATATTCTCTGGAAAGCCCATTTTTTTATGTAAAATTATATTTCTAAATTTCTACAGCAACGTGAATAGTTTCATTGAGGCACTGGCATGCTTGGTCAGGCTACACTGTCCCTCTCAGTGTGCTGCTACAGAGACACCAGCAGTACGAGGGACAGAGGAAATCACTCCAACACAGCAAAACACTCTCCCCATCATCCACAGCAAACACAGCACACCAATCACGCCAGCACAGCAAAACACTCTCCCCATCATCCACAGCAAACACAGCACACCAATCACGCCAGCACAGCAAAACACTCTCCCCGACAAACACAGCACACCAATCACGCCAGCACAGCAAAACACTCTCCCTGACAAACACAACAAACACAGCGCAACAAACAGTTCCAACGCTACCTCCGGTGGTAGAGCCGGGGGAACCTCGCCCATGTCCAAGCACAACCCATTACTCTCTATATTTCCTCGATAAATTTTAATAAACTTGATCCTGTAGCATTAGCGTCAGAGTTCATGGCCCAATCCTCCATCCGCCTCCCCGATAAACTCGTACTCGCGATTTGACGACCGTCTAATTTTAACTGCTTTTGCCTAGTCGCCCGCGTATGAAACGTGAAAACCTACAAATTGGAGTGATTGAATTTCATTAAACCGCGCTAATTTGGACGCTGGTGTCCAAAACACTGTGAATGTGACGCATCTGATTGTCACACAGCGTGTCCTAGATTTGTGTTGTCAGTCGGACACGTGGATGAACGAATGGGACACAGGGAAGAATCATGGGACACAGTGAACAATTAACGGGACACAGGGAACAATTAACGGGACACGGTGAACAATCAATTGGACATAGAATATAATCAGTGGGACACAGGAAAGATAACTCTCAGGAGAAAGCGTCAAGCCATAACGACTATATACCACTTGGAAGTCAGGATAAGGATTTGGGATGGGACGGAGGGAAGGAATGGTGCCAACCACTTGGACAATCGGAGATTGAACGCCGACCTGCATGAAGCGAGACCGTCGCTCTACCGTCCCACCACTTGGGTTGGACGGTAGAGCGGTAGAACAGTGGGAACTATCGTCTGGATAAAATTGTAGTATGAGCTACTGCCTATGCATGATTATAGAAGGAACTACTTTTGTATAGGATTACAGTAGGAACGTTGACTAGACCACACACTAGAAAGTGAAGGGACGATGACGTTTCAGTCCGTCCTGGACCATTCAACATACTTCAGCCATGTTATTGTGACTCATCGTCTGCATACATTAAGAACTACTGTCTGAATGAGATTTCAGAAGCAACTAATGTATGTATAAGGTATCAGTTGAAACTACCGTCGGAATGATATATAAAGCTAATGGCACAGAGAAAGAATGTCTGACAAGCTGAATAAATATGATTTCAACATCAGCCAAAGATAATTAATATGTAATGGAAGATAATGAGTCGAAGAGGGGTGAGTGCAGGGGATGAGAAGAAGGCAAGGAAGGAATTACTAATGAAAGCGAGAAATGGAGATTTAACGAAATATGTGAGTAGAATCAAGTGTTTGGGGGAGAGGGCGAGGGTGGAAGGAATATTAGATAGATCAGTCTTTTAGGGTGTTGTTTGTGACCGGATATCCAACCACTTGGGCAGGACGGTAGATCGACGGTCTCGCTTCCATCAGGTCGGCGTTCAATCCCCGTCCGTTCAAGTGGTTGGACACCATTCCTTCCCTCCCCGTCCCATCCCAAATCCTTATCCTGATCCCTTCCCAATGCTATATAGTCGTCATGGCTTGGCGCTTTCCCGACAATTCCCTTCCCTTGTGATCGGTGAGAGAGAAATTTATAGTAAGGATCTGAAAGACTTTCTTTTATTCTTAATATCAATCCGAAGACAGTGAATTAACTGTTGTTCACGCTTCCTTATTTACAACCAGATGCTAAATTTTCAATTTAAGTCAGTTTGGCACTTGTTGAGTTATTTTGGATTGGAATAAATATACCTTCGTTTTTAATCATCGAATGTAATTCAGTGCTGGTAATGGTAACTATGAACGTATTTCAGCTTTATTTATGGTCATTATTTCTTAGACACATTCGTCCCTTGGAAAAAAAGGCCGACCTGAATGAAGCAAGACCGTCGCTCTACTGTCAATGGACACAGAGAAAAATCATGTGTCCATTGACATGTCCTTTTCTTTATCACGAAAAAGAAATGCCACGCAGGCTGGCTACGGGGTGAATGCTGTCTTGGAGGTGAATGGTAGTCGCTGCCGCTTTAAAGCATGAGGTGAACGGCTGTCAACACAGCTTTGGAGCAGGTACAGAACGACTGCAAACGGGTCTCAACATGGTAAACAAGGAATTGATTATGTCGCTCGTCTTATATGTGCATCGAGTTGAATAGTGGAATGAAAAAAAAGTCACTTTATCTCTCAGCTTAGTTATTGACGACTTTCACCCATGTCATCTTATTCTGCAGGAGCGTATTGCTGTCGTTGCCTGCCAAATGAATTTGTCATGGAATCACATTATCTTCCTGTTCAGATTTACAGTATTAAACTGAACTGATGAAGCCAATTTTTGATCCGTTTGATAATAATATACCAAAGAACAGGATGGGACCAAGTACCATCCCCCTGTGGTTCTCCACTCATTGTCTGTCTTCACTCTCAAATCTTGCCTCTCACGATGACATATTTCTCCATTATTTTCCACTCTTGCAGAAACACCAACCTGCATTGCAAACTTCAGTTGGAGTCTCTGGAGTCTATCAGTGTAGAATGTTTTCTGAAAGTTTTAGAATATGCATGGGTTTTCCTTGCCATCTTCCATGCTGGAAATTTGAAACCAAATTCCGCTATTCTGTCTCACGAACCTCACTGAATTAGCTTCTTTAGTAAATTTTAAGAAATGTTCATAGGTTTACTGGTTTATAGTTTAGTGGTTCTAATATTAATCCTTCATTATTGGCACCACATTAGCCATCTTCTAAAAGTTTGGTAGCTCTTACTTTTAAGGCGAGAAGTTGAATATTACATTCACGGGTGTACATAAGGTGCTGCTGTCTCTTTTCATATCCACAGTGAAGTCTCCTCTGGTTACGTGTGTACTCACCTAGTTGTACTCACCTAGTTGTGCTTGCGGGGGTTGAGCTCTGGCTCTTTGGTCCCGCCTCTCAACCGTCAATCAACAGGTGTACAGTTTCCTGAGCCTAATGGGCTCTATCATATCTACATTTGAAACTGTGTATGGAGTCAGCCTCCACCACATCGCTTCCTAATGCATTCCATTTGTCAACCACTCTGACACTAAAAAAGTTCTTTCTAATATCTCTGTGGCTCATTTGGGCACTCAGCTTCCACCTGTGTCCCCTAGTGCGTGTGCCCCTTGTGTTAAACAGCCTGTCTTTATCAACCCTGTCGATTCCCCTGAGAATCTTGAATGTGGTGATCATGTCCCCCCTAACTCTTCTGTCTTCCAACGA
>WNGS01005680.1:3833343-3861720 GCA_020271785.1 Procambarus virginalis
AATTACAGCAGTAGGTTGTCAGATCAACCAGACTGAAATAGATGTGGGCCTGAGGGCCGTAGCTAGCAACAGTCATATCGATCAAGTTATCACCAAGATAGCCGTTGCAAATCATATTATTTCATGCTTACCATGTTGGCATGCGAGGAACATGGTGACTTCTGTGATTTGTTGAAGCTAGGTAGAGTCATGATAGCTTCTGTGATTATGTATCATGAGAGCTTACGTGGATACTGTTTGCTGTGTTTACAATGGTATGTTGTGTGAAGCTGCAGCATGTAAGTATTATGATATTCTGCAAGGATTTTGGTAGCTAGCTCGGATCATGATAATTTATATAAACATGCTGATATGGCAGAATTTTGGAAGCATGTGTGCATCACTTTCAATAAAGATTAGAGTTTAGTTAATACAAATTTAACCTAATCGTGTATTCAAATGGAAAGGCCCAAGGCTCTATGCTGGGACCTTTATTGTTTTACATATATAAAAACGATTTACTCAGTGTACTGAGCAGCAATATTTGCAGATATGAAGATTCTATAAATATGGAAATGGAAATCAATTATAAAAAAGGACTCAAAACTGATTCCAATCGATTTATAGGATTTAAAAAGATTAGCGCATTCAGACTAATGATGGTAAATGTAAGGTTTTAAGCCTAGATAATAATAATATTTACCAGATATCAACTGGACAATGTTAAAACTGAAAAAAATATGAATGTGAAAATGGCCTGGGTGTTTTGATTTGTAGGGATCCATTGCAAAAAACATATGCACAAATATTCGAAATAAAGCAAATAATATACCGGTATTCATAGCTAAAAGCGTTAATCAACATGACATCTAATATGCCACTTTTCAGCATAAATTTACCCATGTTAGACTCCAATGTAGGTTATGCCATTAAGTTCTGGGAACCGTACTATAGAATGGGCATATATTCACTTGACTGATTACGTAGAAGGACAAGAAAGGTAATCCCAGGAATCCGAAACACTCCTTAAGATAAACAAGGAAAGATGAATTTACATTCTATAGAAAAGCGAAGAGAAAGGAGTCACGTGACTGGAGTATACAAATTAATGCAATTGTATAACAAAGGGGGAATATATTTAGGTGTTAAATATATGAACACAAAATACACACGAAATAATGGATTCATAAAACTAAATGTTGAAATTATATTTTCAAAAATGTTGCAATTCGTTCATGTATTCAGAATTCGAATAGGGTTGTCTTTAATTTTAATTGTATGAGTAAAATAATACATGAATAATTTGATAATTTTAATAATATATCTTAATGAATATAGATTTTATCCTATTAATAAGACATTATACATTAATAATCAATACTTCCTATGAATCTTCTATGCCTATCCTATCAAGAAATATGTATACTTTGGTTTAACATTAATTTCTAAATAAAATTAAATATATATGAAATCTCAAGAAAATATAAAGCATAATAGAATTCGTGGTTAAAAATAGATTATAAACGAGATGTAATGAAAGGATGAAAAAAATTATAAGAAAATAACAGAGGGAAGCGGGTCACGATAATTACATGAAATGCATTGAAGCACAAATTCAATCTTAAGAATAATAACCATTTATGAAAAACTAATTTGCTCCAAAAACTGCAGTAGAAAAGAAGTGAGATGGGTATATAAATTGGTATGGTAATGAGTATGTTAATGGGGGGAAAAGTGGTATGGCGTTGTGTTAGAAGGTCAGAAGGGTGTCTTTGTGTTACAGGAAGTGATGGAGGAACTTAATATTAGGAAGAGAAAATTCGAAAATTGTCTGAGGATGGGGTGCCAAGATCATCTATTTTGTATAATTGCGTTGGAGAGAATATCGAATGGGCTCATCATTATTGCAGATTATTAAGTTAATTAAATAAAAAATGGTATTCTAATTTTTTTAGGGTAGACGAGAGAAAGTTTTCTGCGTTTTGCTCGTATGCAAAAAAGATATCACTATCACAGCTTATTTAAAGATTTTGTTATTTATTTTATAGCAATAAGCCCAGCTTACAAGATATAACCTGAGGAACAGTTATCTATGGTATACTAATGTTTACCATCAATGTTAAAACGTAAAATTAGCAATTAGGTCAAGGTAAACTGCTCCACTATAATACTTACATTTACTAGAGCTAACATGAATCACTGAAAATATAAACCCCTAAACAGAATGTGAAGCAATGGATTCGAATAATTTTGAATTAGTACACACTGTTCGAAAATTGGGGTTCCCCATCTCTGAAACTAGTTTCAAAGTTATATCATAGAAGTAAACCTATTATCAAATTTAGAACACCTGTTAAATATATATGTTAGTGGGAGTAGCTATATATATATATATATATATATATATATATATATATATATATATATATATATATATATATATATATATATATATATATATATATATATATACATATATATATATATATATATATATATATATATATATATATATATATATATATATATATATATCACTAAGAACTCTTTGACCCGGCCAGGATTCGAACCCATACCGTCCAGGATCACCCCTAAACGTACACAGTACCGTGACCACCGCACCAATGATCGTCTTGATGACGGCATGGGTTCGAATCCTTGCCGGGTCAAAGAGTTCTTAGTGATATATGGCTTGCGCGTTCATGCAGCCTTCTCACACACATATATATATATATATATATATATATTATATATATATATATATATATATATATATATATTAAGTGGCTGGATATATATGGTAATAGGCTCACATAGGCCTATAATCTTTCAGGAGAGTTCTTTATTTCTCTTCTGCTTATTCTTATTCTTGTTCTTTTTATTATTATTTTTACATGTCACTTGCGAAATTAACTTTGTGAGTTTATAAGTTAAAACTTAACCTTGAAAATAAAGATAGGATATTACACAGTTTGATTGAAAACTATTTGAATGTTATTTGTCCTTCAGCAATATTTTGGACTGGTAAATTGTCAATAAGTTTATTATTATTATTTAATTTTATTATTTTTGTTTATAATTCATGCATAACTCTATCGAAAAATTTATTTTCAATGGAAATTTGTTTAAAGATTGGCAATCAAGTTTTCCCTTAGCGTTAACATGAAAAGTTATTTCTAGCTAATTTTACGGAAATGATATTTTTGATTTCCAATGATTTGTGTTCTTAACAGTTCAGGTGTATCCTGATCAATGAACAGGCAAGAAAATTTAACCTTGCAATTATGACTTAATTGATACTCGTAATGATTACAGGTAATTAATTCGATGGTGACAAGCACACTGTGATTCATTCTCAATCTGATGCTATCAGGTATCGCAGAATTGATGTAACTAATTATTGTAAATTGGGTGACATTATTCATGGTGGTAGGTACGTTTGAAGTATTATTATATCTCCAGTCTTCCCCGATTCATTATATTTAATATTTTTAATGGAACACAATCATGATGAAATGAAATAAGAATAAAAAATATAACGGGATGTAATTACACTTGAACACAAAATTCGATGATCGCTTATAAGATGCACTAGATATTATAGTTAGAGAAAAGTTTGTTTTATTCAATAAATGAAATGAAAATATTGCGTCGATTATTTACAATCTTCTGGCGCTAAACGTTTTTCCAACAGATAAATTTGTTGTTATAAAGGAAGAAAAAAACGAAATCAATCATATTTGTGTATGTGTGTGTGTGTATGTATGTGTGTGTGTGTGTGTGTGTGTGTGTGGTGTGTGTGTGTGTGTGTGTGTGTGTGTGTGTGTGTGGTGTGGGTGTGGGTGCGTGTGGCTTCCTCTCTTTCCTGAAAACTCTCTGAGTATTCTATTTATCATAAAGTAGTCCAGAAAACCCCGACGCAAAGTTCTGAGCTTCAAGTAAGGTCGTATGTGAAACCGTAGACGGTATTAAGATCTGAATAAAAACCTTTCCCGTTTTTCGAACCGGACTAAAAAAACGGGGGGGATTTTATTTGTCGTCTTTTGTATGCTACTCTCACCACAATGTTTTTCCTCTCTCGGTAAAAAAAAATAGAGAGAGAAAAAGAAAGAACAGAGCCCGTCCTACCCGGTGGCTTTGGATACTCGATGGGTCGTGAAAGTAGTGCCTAGGATTAACATTCCTCCATTATCTTTTTGGACAAGAACTCAGATTTTACCGAAAAAGGAGAATTTTTTGTTTCACTCGAGCCCTTTGAGTTACCTAGTCAGCCCCGGTGTACCAGGTCAGGGATGGTGTACTACGACTGAGATGGTGTACCTAGTCAGGAACGGTGTACCTTCATTATATATATATATATATATATATATATATATATATATATATATATATATATATATATATATATATATATATATATATATATATACATGTACAAATCCACAAGGGCCGTGACGAGGATTCGAACCTACGTCCAAGATCTTCCCAGACGCATCAGATTCATTGATGCATCACGCTATTGTGATTTCATTGAGTAATATATATGTACTTATTATCTCTGGCAACTGAGAGGGATCAAGCACTCTTTAACTGTGCCTCGTTTGTCATCCTAAGCTTCGAGTCCTTCTTAATACACTTAGCTTGTCACTTAATTTGATTTTTTCCTGTTTATGAGATCATGGGTCCTTCAAGGTTCAGCAGTATATACTTGAATCCACGATAATTTTTCTGCGATAAAAAATAAATTATCTTGTTTAATTAACTAATGCTTGAATGTGTATGTATATTTTTTTAGGATATCGCAGTCGAAGTTAATAATACTCAGCCACATTCAGAATCCTACCCACCCACAACTTATTCAAGAGATTGTAGAGGTAAATGTTGTTTAGGCTAGGATTCAACAATTCTTTTAGTGAGGGTGATAGAGGGCATCTGCATATTATTGCATATAATTCAATGTAGACAAATTAACGCTTGATAAAGCTCTGTTGTTACGTACGTCGTCATCCCCACTTCATGTCATACATCTGTTTTACCCAGTGAAAAGCGGGCTTTAACATCACGTAAAGGAGTTCCCACTCCTATTCGGCTATGAGTGGGAAATCCGTTGTCTGTGTCCTGTGTATCTCCGGTTATTTGTCCTGAGCCTTGAGTATTCGTTCGTACCATCCTGCTTTTAAGCTGCGAGGGTGTAAGTGTACGGTTAGCAGCACTGGAGGCTCTCATAAAGAGTATTTGTCAATGGTAAAGAAGAATTTGGCAAGGCTATGAAGAGCCGGAAGTGAGCTGTGCTGGGCGACAAATGAACTGACAGTTCTGATAATGAATGGTGTACAAACACCGCCGGCGACCCAGTTTGGTCACCATGTTAATTCAGATATGAGTTAATGCTGGTGGTCTTGTGATGAAATGAAAATTTTTGTGGTCCTTTAACAGTCCTTCATGTCTGACTGCCAGCCTTTGTGAGTACAGTGACGTGTTTCATCAGACTTTTAATCTAGCGGGTCAAACCGCAAGTGTGTAATTGTAGGTGTTGTATAGTTGTATTGTGACGACACTCAGTTTTCAACCAATAGGAGAGTGGCTAGTGAATTTGTCGTCCACTCACTCGAGGTACTTTCCCCAACACTGCAAACAACCAATAACCCTGGAGCTGCTGGTGAAAATATTACATGTCGATTTCAAATTGTCTGCATGTTTGATAATGCGATGAGAGGATACGTTAGATCTGACAATGTCGAAACTAATTGTCGGAGCTTTCTGTTATTCAATATTTAATAAGCTTGAATGAGTTGTGCTGTATATGTTGTGCTACATGTGTTAACGTGAGATGTCTATTAGTTATATATTATTCTACAAATCACGGGCGTGTATAATTTATGTTTACTATATACAGTGTTTATTTTATTTAGAGTTTACTATATCTTTGGACTAGTGCCTAGGTGTAATTTATGCACAATTATGTGGGGCTAAATAGTTGTAGTTCTAATAGTCTAACTGCATAAGAAATACGGGAATTTTTATATAATATTACAATGAAAAGTATTTACTTACATATCATTGATTTCCCACTTCACTCGCTTTTTAAGCCACTCCCAATTCCTCCAAATACTCCCGCTCACCCTTTGCCTTCTCCTCCACCCCATGCATCCTCCTGAAAAGGGAGGAGCGGTATAAAGAACTATAAAAAATCTCACTATCTCTCCAATATGTGAAGGATACAGAGATAAAGGGAAGCTCACCTGTAAACTTCCTCCTGTAAAAGGAGGACGAGTGTATAGAACACTGAACAAGGAGGACGAGTGTATAGAACACTGAACAAGGAGGACGAGTGTATAGAACACTGAACAAGGAGGACGAGTGTATAGAACACTGAACAAGATAGAAGAACACCTTTTAACTAGTGAAACGAATACACTTATACTGAGTAACTACGCAGCGCGACACAAGCATGAGAAGGCTAATGGTCATTGAGCACCTGCGAATTGATTGATTATCACGGTAGCCCGGTAGAGTGAAAAACACACACACGGTTCGACAAATTAAAAGTGAAATATTTCACAAATGCAATTTTTCTTCCCCGGAACTGGGCACAGCGATGCTTCGTGTTGCTGGCAGGCGGCTGTGTTGGGAAAGCCCATCAGGTA
The DNA here is from genome assembly GCA_020271785.1 of Procambarus virginalis. Lineage (NCBI taxonomy): Eukaryota > Metazoa > Arthropoda > Malacostraca > Decapoda > Cambaridae > Procambarus > Procambarus virginalis. The sequence goes on from WNGS01005680.1 coordinate 3,839,970, forward strand.
ATGTATATGTGTGAATGTTTGTGTGTCTGCTTGTGTTGTATTTATGTTGATGAACACATATGAGTGAAAGTATCATGGTAAAATACTTGTTAATACTGATTACCCACTTAAATATGAGCAATTACTCATTGCCACGACAACGGCATTAGGAACAGTGAGGTGGTTTATTGAACCATATCTTGAGGTTATCTTGAGATGATTTCGGGGCTTTAGTGTCCCCGCGGCCCGGTCCTCGACCAGGCCTCCACCCCCAGGAAGCAGCCCGTGACAGCTGACTAACACCCAGGTACCTATTTTACTGCTAGGTAACAGGGGCATAGGGTGAAAGAAACTTTGCCCATTGTCTCTCGCCGGCGCCTGGGATCGAACCCAGGACCACAGGATCACAAGTCCAGCGTGCTGTCCGCTCGGCCGACCGGATCCTAACCATCCTCATTGTATATGATTTAGAAGTACCGGAACTGTTAATTTATCTAATGCATGTAAACGACATACCGAAGCAAGTGAGTTCGTTCATGTCAGTGTTTGCAGATGACACAAAAGAGTGTCTAAACAAAGTAGGATTACAGAAAATTACAGGATGACTTTGACAAACTCCAGGAGCGTGCAAACAAATGGCTGCTATAATTCAATCCCAACAAGTGTAAGGTGATGAAGATGGACAGCAAGAAAGAAGACAGAGAAAATGTCTACACTATAAGTGGAAGGTAATTACAGGAATCAGAGAAAGAAAATTATTTGGAATTGGACATAATTTTAGCTCTACCACCAGCTGCACACATCAACAGGATTACATCGACTACATCGACTGCAGCTGGAAAATAAATGAAGTGGAAATAAGTGAAATGGACTAGATGAGAAGGTTTTCGAAGCCAATGCGATACACAACTTTAAAAGTATTATGATAACAAAAACTAGTGAAAAGAGTCAGTGCATTCAACTACTGATGGTCGCAAGACTAATGCTTGACTGTTCAGGCACAACTAAGTCAGTAGATAAGCACACAAGCACCCAACACCCAACTTACAAACACACCAACCCACCCATTCTCACCTCACACCAACACCCACCCGACCCAACAGGTTCTCCTACGCTTTGTCCCTCCGCAAGAATTTGGAAAGTGATTGAAACCAACCAGCTGAGGTGTTGCATGACGACGCAAGAGACGAATAGCGGGGCGAGGGCCAAACTGGAGACTGGCAGGGTGAAAAATGCTCCGCCAAGCTCACCAAAGCAGGAAATGTGGCCAGAAAATGTACCGATGGCAATGGAATATAGAGTTTGCGGATTCACGGAATACATGGGATATATTCGGATACGTGGTGTTCAGAACGACGTGGACACATAGGATACAGGGTTAACTATGCAGGCACGTGGATACCCGTAATGTACGCACAATATGGGATAGTAACGAAGGAAGCTATTCGTGTTGAAGAGGAATAGCTAGAGAGGGTGAGTGAGTCGTGTATGTATCCAGGTAACAGACACGTGAAGCTCTAGATGACAGACACATGAAGCTCTGGGTGATAGACACATGAGGCTTTGAGCCTCAAGAAGAGAGAGATGTATGAGATGGATCATAACGCCTCCAGGATCACTCATTCATTTGAAGAAAAAAAAATGTGGTTCATAAGGATTTCTACACTTGGAACACCGGCAACTCCTACACTTGGAACACCGGCAACTCCTACACTAGGAACACACATGAAGACAATGAGTTGATTCATATATGCCGGATACAGGGCTATTCGTACATGTTGGACAATGCCATGTTCATTTTGGGCAATGATTGAAAGACCATTACGACACATGGCTGATTGCTGCTGGTGAGACTCAGGATAGCTCACACACCTGGGACACAGGATGCAGACACGGGTTGAGTCGCACACATAAGGCACATGGTGGTTCGTTCACCTGGGATGCTGGATGGTTTGCTCACACTGGACACATATAAGATATTACTCACTCTAAGATATTCCTACACATGGTATAAGTCATTGTTACCAGAGAAGCGTGATTCCTGCGTGTGGAATACATGTGGAATAACGTGTTCCAATCCTATCAAGTAGCTCTTAAATTCTACCCAAAGGAAAAGGTGTCATTCGATCGTTAAGGAAGATTGAATCTCAGATTAAATCACTCTTGTTCAGGTGAAATAACTTATGACGATTTTTAGTCTCTTGGATATTAACTTATATGTGAATAAGATTTCTTCAAGTACATTCATGCATTCATGAACCTTATTTTTCAATGAGTTTCAATTATATAATGTTATCGCTTACTGAAATTTTCTGAAATTTACTGAAATTTTCGGTGAGGCTGAAGAAATTTGTCAATATTTAATAATTATTTTTACATAATAACAATGTCCAATGCAATATTTTCTACAATTCGAATATTGCGATATCCTGTATAACAAGTAATCTTATACTGATTTTAGTTTGTCCAGGATATTGCAGAATTTCGGTAAAAATCTGAATACAATGTGAAAACTACTAATTGGAAAGAGTTTAATTGGAAACTATGTGTACTTCAGAAGTGAGAGAGTAATTCGCTTGGCGTGTTAAATGTTGCGACATTCATGTAACTTCCAACAGCGTGAGCTGCTGTTGTTGTCATTCGGGATGTTGCCATGTGACGTCACTCGTGATGTTGTTGTCATGTGACGTCACTCGTGATGTTGTTGTCATGTGACGTCACTCGTGATGTTGTTGTCATGTGACGTCACTCGTGATGTTGTCATGTGACGTCACTTGTTATGTTGTTGTCATGTCATGTCATTCGGTATGTCGTTGGCACTCATTATGAAGTTGTCACTCGGGATCCTTCACATAAAATGTTTTGGTCTAATAGAAGATCTGGTTGAGTCTTGTACAAGTATCTCGTTTAAGTTCTAAATGTTTACCATTTCTAAGTATATGGAATTTATCAGTGCAAAATATCACGGTATTTTCTGCTGCTTTGTTGCTCACCATTCCTTGTCTTCTTTCTCCTTAGTCAATAAAAACAGGTACGGCTTCGAATTCATAATATTCCATAATTAAATTTCAGTAGGAAATTAATCATCAAGTTAATAGCTTCCGGGAATGTCAACACCCAATTTAAAAGTCACTAGGTTTGTTAATAGAGACTGAATCAGGCTGAATAAGCTGTTCAAGATAATTAACAGCTGAGCTGATGTGGCCCTGCGTAGGTCTGTGGCTCAATTTTCTTTGTCCAAGAACTTCTCCTGCATGACTGAGCTTGTCAGGACCAAGCTTTCAAGGTGGAGTGTTTGGGTGTTCAGGAAGTTCATGGGAGTTCAGGAGATTCTTGGGAGTTCTGGAAGTTAAAGGGTTCAAATGTTCAGGGAGAGACTTTACAGATGAGGTCATCGAAGGGATATCACGTAAGCTTTCGTTTTGGCGTATTAGATATTTTTTTCAAATATCTGAAACAGACATTCCGAGAGGTTATCCAGTAGAATAATAAGGAGCATTTATAGTAGAGCTGACGTGCGATAACAAGCGCCCTGGAAAGTTCTCATCTAATTGTGCTCGGGGGTCGAGGTTCAGTTATTTGGTCCAGCCTCTCAATAATCATGGGATCATATCAACGAGCATAATGACAGTATTTAAACATTTACAGTATTTAGACAACTAAATGACAATATTTAAAAATCTAAAATCTGTTCTTATGCTGGCCGACGTTGTCTCAGGACCTGAGGGTCCTCAAAGGACCCGAGAACCTCAGGTCCTTTACTCATCTGGATCCAAGAATTTGTTTACTCTTCTATTTGAAACTTTATGTTCGGTCTCCAGTTGCTTGCTCTCAGCTCCACTACTTTATACTTGCTTGAGTAACTTAATAACAGACACGTGCACAGAGAGGTTTAAATATCGTGTTAGATTTACAAACACAAGTTCAAGTATCATATCAGTTTAGGAAAGGTATATTACATTGTACACTGGAATAGATAAATTGTTGTACCATTGTGAAGAATACACACCACACACACAACACACACAACACCCACACACACACTAACACACCCACCCACACACACACACCTATATATATATATATATATATTATATATATATATATATATATTTTATCTTAAAATGTTAAAATGGCAGAAGGAAGAAGAAGGCATATGTTGGGTGTTTTACTTGGCTGTGTGGCGTAAGTTAGTGTGGGGTAAAAGTTTTGGTCTCGTTGTGGTGTGTGTGTGGCTGGGACGTGCCACCCGGTGGCCGGTGACAGCCATTATGTGAGGTCCGCGCTAGTGTCCGGCCGGACTTTTTGTCAAATTATTTGAGTGACTTTTCTNTATATATATATATATATATTCAAATAAAGTTAGATAAATACACACACACACACACACACACCACACACACACACACACACACACACACCACACACACACACACACACACACACACACACACCAATATATATATATATATATATATATATATATTTATATATATATATATATATATATATATGTAAAATATATATATATATATATATATATATATATATATATATATATATATATATATATATATGTATATATACCGGGAACAGCAACAGTCAGCACATTATCCAACGACATCTATAAATATCTTTAAAAAATTTAAATATATTTATTTAGATTTAGTGGTAGATACGGTACTACTTTCTGAAAACAAAAGATAGATGAAACACAGTAAGACCTAAACAGATTATTAATACCAAAGTCAAACTTTACAGATCATACACACATACATGTATTCATACATACAATTAAGTTCTGTCAAAGAAGAGAGAAGGGAATTGATTTAACAGATGATGGAAGAAACATAATAAAAAATAAATAAAAAGACAAATACTTAAGAGTTTTTTTGGGGAAAAAATAAATATATAAGCCTCTTCCTTCCCAGTGGGAATCCATCCCGTAGCGTTCTTCAGCACATCGCCAGGAATCTATTTCATCGCCTGGGAGCTTATATACCACTCCCTCTCGCTCCTCGGGCACCATGTGTTTACCAACCACTTCCAGGGCGCCGGTTGGCATCTCCAGTTAATTCCTCCAGTCAGTCTCCCAAATCAGTAGAGTTAGTTAGTTCTCCAGTATGTTAGTCTTTCAGCTTGTTCCTTTATTTTCTGTAGTTTCCAGGATGTTTTGCCGTTCGTACTGTTATTCTCTGAAGTTCACTGGTGCCAAACTTATTTGTTGTGGTGGGGCAGATTTCACATTTCCATTCTTTTTTAACATGCATATATGTTTACGTTTTTGTTGATGTGTTTATGTTTGATGTGTTTATGTTTGCTGATGTGTTTATGTTTGCTGATGTGTTCCTGTATGTTGATGTGTCTTCTGTATGTTGATGTGTTATGTATATGCGTATGTGCTTACGTATGCTGATGTGTTTCTGTAATATGTTTTGTATGTATTTTCCTGCGCGGTCCCTAAGTCTCTGACTGGCTCGTTAAGCGTTACTCGTCTCTGTTTTACTTAGGCAATGGGGAAAGTATTTGTGACTCGTATGTTGGCTTCATTAAGATCAAATCCAATGTGTTTAACAACGTATTCTGTGCTATTAAATCTCAGTTGTAAACTTATTTGGTTGGTAAACTCTGCACTGGGTTAGATAATGTTCCAGTGGTCTGTCGGGCATTTCACCACAGTGCCGACATTTCCTCTAGACTTCTGGAACTAATAAACCTATTTCCCATGCCCATGGGTATCCAAGCCTGATGCGATGTAAGGGCACTTTTACCCTTCTATCGCTCACTCTCATCAAAATATGTGATTCTTAGTTGGTTGAATTCTTGTACCAATACGCAGTTCATGATGTTGCAGCTGCTGTGTTGTGATTGCTGTTTATCTTCTGCATTGATTTATTTCTTTTAAGCTGATGTGTTTCGGTATTCAATCTATTTGTTTGATCTGCCTGTTTACTTAATGGTTCCCTAGAAGTTATTGCCTTCTATTCTTACAAGAGATTTACATGTAATTTCCACCAATAAATGTGTGTTGTATGTATCTTATTAATGAGTTATATGTATCTTATTAATGAGAGTTATATGTATAGTATTAATGTGTTATCTGAATCCTATTTACGTTTATTTGTGTACTATTTGGCTCCTTTGTGTTTTATTCTCGTCTTGTGCAAACCATTTTCATTTCTGTGTTTTCCACAAGTTCTGTTCTACATTCTAAGTGTCTTTCAGTATCGTCATGTATCATGAGTCTTGTGATATGTGCGCGAGACTGTAATAGGTATAATATATGCATACAAACTTCTACGTATCTGCTGTATGTAGATGGGGGCTTTCACGAAGTAAAACAAAAGCAGCAGAGGACGCTGGCTGAGCTAAAGCTCACAGATGCAAATCTCTTGATGTTCAATTTTTTATCCGAATCTCAAGTGGATTAAGTGTAATGCCAGCAGGTACAAGTAAGCCAGGTTGAACTAACACTCTCACGTACACACACACACACACACACACACACACACACACACACACACACACACACACACACACACACACACACACACACACACACACACACACAAGGCTGTGGAGGCTGACTCCATACACAGTTTCAAGTGTAGATATGATAGAGCCCAACAGGCTCAGGAATCTGTACACCTGTTGATTGACGGTTGAGAGACGGGACCAAAGAGCCAGAGCTCAACCCCCGCAAACACAACTAGGTGAGCACACACACACACACAAGGGCTCGAAGCCGAGCGCCGAACCCTCGGGGTCATAGTCCTAAGGGCCCGGGTTCGATTACTGGCCGAGGCGGAAACAAATGGGCAGTTTCTTTCACCTGATACAGCTGTTTGCTAAGCAGTAAATTGGTGCCTGGGAGTCAGAGAGCTTCTACGGGCTCGCATATAATACCAGCATTACGGAATACGGTCTAAGGAGTGCCAGTAAAGCGGATGTCACTGTAGCGATACGACGAGTGGTCACAATATCAGGAATCTGGCGATATACTACGGGTTAGCTATCGTGGCACAGGGTGGTGGCTATCGTGGCACAGGATGGTCGCTATCGTGGCACTGGGTGGTGACACGGTCTTAAAGTGGAGCTGGCGACGCCTGTCCCAGGTATTGACGCAAGTCGCTACCCACTCATAACGTGCTGGTGGGGTTGTATTGATGACGAAGGATAGCGTTGATGGCGATGAGTAATGAGGCAACACATGACTCTTCTCAGCAAGATAACAGCCATGAATCATAGACGAGAGAAATAATACGATTGAAGGTAAACTAGAATAATGAAAACGTGCATGAATGATGAATGAAGAGCACCTGCAATAATGATGTATAATGAACACCTACAATAAAAATGAATGAAGTACACAAACAATAATGATGAATAAAGAACACCTACAATAATGATGAATAAGGAACACATGCATGAATGACGGACGACAGGAAAGTTTGAAGGCAGTCAATGGGCGGAAAAGATTCATGGGTAGAGTGTTCAGAAGAATACGAACCCCCATCAATCAGTGACCAACTTATGCTGTTGTTGATCCTTCGAGATTGAGGCCAGTTTCCCCAACGAAGAAAGTTGACCCGATGGATGAAACATAGCCATTATAAACAAACCTATCTCTCTAGAGACCTCGTAGGATGTAACAGCTGTGAATGTACTACACTTTCACCTACAAATTGTCAATGAGTTAAGAAATAGCTCTACGAGAACGCTGGAGTCAAACTAGCCAGCAACAGGTCGATTCAACACAGTAGCAGAGTACTTGGTACTCAGTTTACCCTTTCAGTTTATAAAATATATATTATATGAATAGAAAACTCTGAGAAGGTGAGTAAAAGTTGTGTAAGGTTGTGATAGCATTTCATGATGATGGTACTACCTTGGTCTCTAGGTTCCAGATGTTTGGTGTGGTCTGATGGCTTAGTGGACACAGTGTCTGACTCGTGAATAGTCACTCAGTGGTGTGGAGACACTTGTGGTGAGCTGGTGTAGCAGCATTATGTTGTATACTGGTGGTAGGCACCCCATGTGCCTCTGATTCCTCTTTCTCTTCCCTTTACTCGCCTCCTCCTCTCCCACATCTTCTCAGTTCCCTTCATCCTCCTCCTCCTCCGTCTGCATCCTGAGCAATATCGACTTGTAGCCAGTTCCATCCCAGCGTCTCGGCCAGGTCACATACCAACCATTTTATACTGATATATTGTCTAAAATCCACAACAAATAAAGGAAAGGTAATTTGCGCCTTACGTGACCGGGATGTAAGGTCGATCTACGTCGCCACTGTGACGGCCTGAAGAATACACACTAGACACCCGCCTTTCAATCCCCAAAGAAGCTAAATATAAAAGGAATGCTGTGGAATTCCCTACTCCTGTCTTACTGCACGGAAGATTGCACACGTTGCTATTTTAATGACTTGTGAGGATGGGACGGAAGTTTTCTGGAGGTTGTAGACGCTCTAATGACGTCTAAGGATGGGACGGAAGTTTTCTTATTGCTGTTGATTTTCTTATGACGTTTCAGGATGGGATGATAACACAATCGTTTCCCCACCACATTAATGTTCTACAAAATCTTATTCCGGATGTAATGGACATAAAGGAAATGGAGAAAACAACAATGCACCGGAGATGAGAGAAAAGACAAATTGGATGAAGATGAAGAAGAAAACAAAGGAGATAAAGATGAAGAAATATAAGTAAATAATAATAGTTGACGAAAATTAGGAGAATTTAGTAACAAAAATAAATTAACAAAATGCAGCGCGGCACCAAGCCGACGAAAATTTTGTGGGAATGAACATCGTACCGTCGATGGTACGGCTGCCGTACCCCTGTTGTACCCTAGCTAGACTGTCGGTTGTACGACGACCTCGCCAATATTGCTCCATGGCCAAACTCTGTTGATGGTACGATGGCCTCATCAATATCCCTCCCTGTCTGACTCTGTCGATTGCAAGACGGACTCGCCAATAAAATTTCCAGCGACAAATTGATGAAAAAGTCTACACGACTTCTGCTCAGCTCACACGTACACTTTCACACTGAACTTCTCAGAAAAATATGTTCTCTCTCTCTCTCTCGTCAGAGCAAACTTCAAGTTCATAAAGTTTTTTTTTGTATTTGAAGATGAAGCTGGCATGGATGGTGCTGTGGATGAAAACTTGGATGATGGCCTGGGAGCTACGAAGGATGTTACTGAGGATAGTCATTGGAGATATTGATAAGTCATTGTCACTGGATAGTCATTGGAGTCATTGATGAGAATTATTAAATGTATACATTTAATACCGTATCAATATCCAAATGTAATGACATTCATCCATATGTTACCTAATCCCTTCATCATAAGAGAACATAACCGGTGCTAAGCTCGGCAGAATTTGTCTTTGAAAATGAGAGGAGTGGCCTTACGAAACGCATCACTAAGCGTCAGATAAATACATATAATATATATATATATATATATATATATATATATAAATTTATATATATATATAGATATATATATATATATATATATATATAATTTCGACAGTGTATGTGAACTTCGTTCAAATATGGATGAATATTAGTTTATATCGACGGTGAGTTTCCCTTATATGATGAGAGTGTTGAGGGGAGACAGCAATTAATTACCTCAGTGGCTCCCTGGCTGAGCTATAAGCGAATACCAGAAAAAACCGACGGAGGAGAGATAAGGAAAAGGCAAGATACAGCAGAAGGAAGGGGGAGGCGGTAACATAGTCTTTTAATGAGCATAACAGGATAATGAGAACAAACTGAGTATAAAGGACAAAATGAGAATTCACAAAAAAAATGAGAATAGCAAAGAAGGGAAGAGCAAAGAGCGAAACAAAGAAAGTAGAGCAATGACGAGGTGATAAATAGTGTGAGTGAAGGTAAGATGAGAAATAACTAACACAGCAAAACCTTTTCTGCGGCCCAGTTCTTTTTCTCGGCCCTTCTCTATCTTCACGGGTAGCGATCACCTAAGGGTGTTCTGGAGTGGAAGAGATGGAACCCTAGGTTGACGCTGACGGAGGCAGGGAGACGGGTACTTAGAAGAAGAGGGAGCAACACGCAAAGAAAAGAATAGAAAGGGTTGGATTGGAAGCAACAAGGGCAAGGAATAGACGTTATAGTCGAGAATGTTTGCTAGGGAAGGAAGCAAAACTCACAGGTGAGAATTAGAGAGCGTGTGAGAGGGGTAGGGAGAGAGGGAGAGAGAGAGAGAGAGAGAGAGAGAGCGATGAGAGGGAGGAGAGAGAGAGAGAGAGAGGGGAGGAGAGAGAGAGAGAGAGAGAGAGAGAGAGAGAAGGAAGAAGGGAAGAAGTAAGGTGAAGGGACGAAAAGAGAGGGAAGGATGTAACACAGGCAAGGAGTGGTGAGTGACATATCTTAACTGACTTAGCAAAACCCTCCTTGCTTTCGGTCGGCCGAGCGGACAGCACGCGGGACTGTTTGGGTCTGGGTTCGATCCCAGGCGCCGGCGAGAAACAATGGGCAGAGGTTTCTTCATCCTATGCCCCTGTTACATAGCAGTAAAATAGGTACCTGGGTGTTAGGCAGCTGTCACGGGCTGCTTCCTGGGGGTGGAGGCTGGTCGAGGACGGGCCGCGGGGACACTAAAAAAGCCCCGAATCATCTCAAGATAAACTCAAGATAAGATTGCCAGCACTGGTCGCCAAGGACAAACACTTTCCTCGCGTAATACACCACACAAGCGGGCAGTGGGATGATTAATTCATTACCTGATATAAAAATATTATCGAAGAGACGTTGAAAAATGCTAAATTGCTATATTCTAAAAAGGTGTAGGATTAGGTACATGACTGGAGGGTTTAAAGAAGACTAGAATATCAACCAATAGTTAAACAAATAGACACAACTGAGAGACAAACAGACATATAGACAAAGACAGAGACAGAGCTCCAGTGTGTGAAAATGCAATGTATCAATACCAAGGCACTACACAGTGCTCAGACGAAGAGAAATAATATTATTGCTACCAAAAAGAGGTTTCAGCACAAATATGAAGAAGTAAAACATGCTTTAATGAGATGTAACAAAATTATTAATACTGTAACGAAGCCCAAACTCTTAACAATATTATTAAGAAACTCGAGTCCCAAACGCCACTAACGGGGAGGGAAAACGTTGCCAGCACGTTAATAGTCGGTCAAATCCGCTTTGCAGCTTTGTTGACACACTCTCATACTGCATACAGGTCAGTGTTTACACCGTCAATACCGACGGCATGTTGTCACATGTCGTTCACAACAACTCCTAAGAGTTGTGTTTGTGTTTGAGAGAGAAAGTGAGTATGAGTAAGAATAAGAGTGATAGTGAGAATAAAGGTATAAATGAGAGTAAAGAGTGAGAGATTGAGAAAGAGATAAATAGAGAGAAAAGGTGAGGGGTAAGAATGGTGATGAGGGTTCCATTAGCCTCCCGACTTTCAACTGCTCCGAGAGGCGTACAAGAAGTTCTCTCCACTATTTAGAAATGAAACACCAGAAAGAGTCCTTCCCCCAAAACTCGGGCGCCCTTATTTTGTTGCCCTGTTACTGTGCGTTGCGATACGCCGCTACACCAGCTCGCTCCACCTCCTTTTCCGGGCCAAATAAAAGAGATTTTTCATGTCTGTGGAACTCAGGAGTCGACTTGAGAGTCCTACACCTCTGTTCGTTGGCTGACCTGAAAGCACCGACCTCTCTTCATGAAGGGAAGATCTCTCTGCCACTCTGAGACTTGAATCGTAGCCAAGTGCCAGTCAAAGTTTTACGAGTTTATGACTAAATTAGGAAAAAGTTCCAGCTTCTACAAATTAAACTCTTGGCCGAATGTATGATAATGCACGTCTTATTGTTTTATTTTTTATTTACTGTAAACATTCAAAGGAAATAACGTAGATAAATGAAGAGAAATTTATTGAAAATAAACTGTTAACCGCAGATGGTTGGAAATATTGACTAATACCTAAGGATAGGACGACCGTGTGCAGGGTAACAGGAGGACTGTTGATCGTGGTTAATACTCTGGGTGTACCACGAAATGCTTGAATAGACTCATTGAAGGCTAGAGGTGCCACAGGCACACACCGGAAACACTGATTAACATCAGAGGTTCGAGGCATTCTTCTCTGATTTCACAAAATATGAGAAAAATTGCAGGAACAAAAGTGGGAATTTAATGGAGCAATTGAACAAATTACAGCAGTAGGTGTCAAATCAACCAAACTGAAATAGATGTGGGCCTGAGGGCCGTAGCTAGCAACAGTCATATCGATCAAGTTATCACCAAGATGGCCGTTGCAAATCATATTATTTCATGCTTACCATGTTAGCATGCGAGGAACATGGTGACTTCTGTGATTTGTTGAAGCTAGGTAGAGTCATGATAGCTTCTGTGATTATGTATCACGAGAGCTTACGTGGATACTGTTTGCTGTGTTTACAATGGTATGTTGTGTGAAGCTGCAGCATGTAAGTATTATGATATTCTGCAAGGATTTTGGTAGCTAGCTCGGATCATGATAATTTATATAAACATGCTGATATGGCAGAATTTTAGAAGCATGTGTGCATCATTTTCAATAAAGATTAGAGTTTAGTTAATACAAATTTAACCTAATCGTGTATTCAAATGGAAAGGCCCAAGGCTCTATGCTGGGACCTTTATTGTTTTACATATATAAAAACGACTTACTCAGTGTACTGAGCAGCAATATTTGCAGATATGAAGATTCTATAAATATGGAAATGGAAATCAATTATAAAAAAGGACTCAAAACTGATTCCAATCGATTTATAGGATTTAAAAAGATTAGCGCATTCAGACTAATGCTGGTAAATGTAAGGTTTTAAGCCTAGATAATAATAATATTTACCAGATATCAACTGGACAATGTTAAAACTGAAAAAAGTATGAATGTGAAAATGGCCTGGGTGTTTTGATTTGTAGGGATCCATTGCAAAAAAACATATGCACAAATATTCGAAATAAAGCAAATAATATACCGGTATTCATAGCTAAAAGCGTTAATCAACATGACATCTAATATGCCACTTTCAGCATAAATTTACCCATGTTAGACCCCAATGTAGGTTATGCCATTAAGTTCTGGGAACCGTACTATAGAATGGGCATGTATTCACTTGACTGATTACGTAGAAGGACAAGAAAGGTAATCCCAGGAATCCGAAACACTCCTTAAGATAAACAAGGAAAGATGAATTTACATTCTATAGAAAAGCGAAGAGAAAGGAGTCACGTGACTGGAGTATACAAATTAATGCAATTGTATAACAAAGTGGAATATAATTTAGGTGTTAAATATGTGAACACAAAATACACACGAAATAATGGATTCATAAAACTAAATGTTGAAATTATATTTTCAAAAATGTTGCAATTCGTTCATGTATTCAGAATTCGAATAGGGTTGTCTTTTTAATTTTAATTGTATGAGTAAAATAATACATGAATAATTTGATAATTTTAATAATATATCTTAATGAATATAGATTTTATCCTATTAATAAGACATTATACATTAATAATCAATACTTCCTATGAATCTTCTATGCCTATCCTATCAAGAAATATGTATACTTTGGTTTAACATTAATTTCTAAATAAAATTAAATATATATGAAATCTCAAGAAAATATAAAGCATAATAGAATTCGTGGTTAAAAATAGATTATAAACGAGATGTAATGAAAGGATGAAAAAAATTATAAGAAAATTAACAGAGGGAAGCGGGTCACGATAATTACATGAAATGCATTGAAGCACAAATTCAATCTTAAGAATAATAACCATTTATGAAAAACTAATTTGCTCCAAAAACTGCAGTAGAAAAGAAGTGAGATGGGTATATAAATTGGTATGGTAATGAGTATGTTAATGGGGGGAAAAAGTGGTATGGCGTTGTGTTAGAAGGTCAGAAGGGTGTCTTTGTGTTACAGGAAGTGATGGAGGAACTTAATATTAGGAAGAGAAAATTCGAAAATTGTCTGAGGATGGGGTGCCAAGATCATCTATTTTGTATAATTGCGTTGGAGAGAATATCGAATGGGCTCATCATTATTGCAGATTATTAAGTTAATTAAATAAAAAATGGTATTCTAATTTTTTTAGGGTAGACGAGAGAAAGTTTTCTGCGTTTTGCTCGTATGCAAAAAAGATATCACTATCACAGCTTATTTAAAGATTTTGTTATTTATTTTATAGCAATAAGCCCAGCTTACAAGATATAACCTGAGGAACAGTTATCTATGGTATACTAAGGTTTACCATCAATGTTAAAACGTAAAATTAGCAATTAGGTCAAGGTAAACTGCTCCACTATAATACTTACATTTACTAGAGCTAACATGAATCACTGAAAATATAAACCCCTAAACAGAATGTGAAGCAATGGATTCGAATAATTTTGAATTAGAACACACTGTTCGAAAATTGGGGTTCCCCATCTCTGAAACTAGTTTCAAAGTTATATCATAGAAGTAAACCTATTATCAAATTTAGAACACCTGTTAAATATATATGTTAGTGGGAGTAGCTATATATATATATATATATATATATATATATATATATATATATATATATATATATATATATATATATATCACTAAGAACTCTTTGACCCGGCCAGGATTCGAACCCATGCCGTCCAGGATCACCCCTAAACGTTCACAGTACCGTGACCACCGCACCAATGATCGTCTTGATGACGGCATGGGTTCGAATCCTTGCCGGGTCAAAGAGTTCTTAGTGATATATAGCTTGCGCGTTCATGCAGCCTTCACACACACACACACACACACACATATATATATATATATATAGTAAGTGGCTGGATATATATGGTAATAAGCTCACATACGCCTATAATCTTTCAGGAGAGTTCTTTATTTCTCTTCTGCTTCTTCTATTCTTATTCTTTTTATTATTATTTTTACATGTCACTTGCGAAATTAACTTTGTGAGTTTATAAGTAAAACTTAACCCTGAAAATAAAGATAGGATATT
Source organism: Procambarus virginalis (assembly GCA_020271785.1). Classification (NCBI taxonomy): domain Eukaryota; kingdom Metazoa; phylum Arthropoda; class Malacostraca; order Decapoda; family Cambaridae; genus Procambarus; species Procambarus virginalis. The sequence goes on from WNGS01005680.1 coordinate 3,855,002, forward strand.
ACACAGTTTGATTGAAAACTATTTGAGTGTTATTTGTCCTTCAGCAATATTTTGGACTGGTAAATTGTCAATAAGTTTATATTATTATTTAATTTTATTATTTTTGTTTATAATTCATGCATAACTCTATCGAAAAATTTATTTCAATGGAAATTTGTTAATGATTGGCAATCAAGTTTTCCTTTAGCGTTAACATGAAAAGTTATTTCTAGCTAATTTTACGGAAATTATATTTTTGATTTCCAATGATTTGTGTTCTTAACAGTTCAGGTGTATCCTGATCAATGAACAGGCAAGAAAATTTAACCTTGCAATATGACTTAATTGATACTCGTAATGATTACAGGTAATTAATTCGATGGTGACAAGCACACTGTGATTCACTCTCAATCTGATGCTATCAGGTATCGCAGAATTGATGTAACTAATTATTGTAAATTGGGTGACATTATTCATGGTGGTAGGTACGTTTGAAGTATTATTATATCTCCAGTCTTCCCCGATTCATTTATTTAATATTTTTAATGGAACACAATCATGATGAAATGAAATAATAATAAAAAATATAACGGGATGTAATTACACTTGAACACAAAATTCGATGATCGCTTATAAGATGCACTAGATATTATAGTTAGAGAAAAGTTGTTTTATTCAATAAATGAAATAAAAATATTGCGTCGATTATTTACAATCTTCTGGCGCTAAACGTTTTCCAACAGATAAATTTGTGTTATAAAGGAAGGAAAAAAACGAAATCAATCATATATGTGTATGTGTGTGTACTCACCTAATTGTACTCACCTAATTGTGCTTGCGGGGGTTGAGCTTTGGCTCTTTGGTCCCGCCTCTCAACTGTCAATCAACTGGTGTACAGATTCCTGAGCCTACTGGCTCTATCAAATCTACATTTGAAACTGTGTATGGAGTCAGCCTCCACCACATCACTTTCTAGTGCATTCCATTTACTAACTACTCTGACACTGAAAAAGTTCTTTCTAATGTCTCTGTGTCTCATTTGGGTACTCAGCTTCCACCTGTGTCCCCTTGTTCGCGTCCTCCAGTGTTGATAGTTCATCCTTGTTTACCGGTCGATTCCCCTGAGGATTTTGTAGGTTGTGATCATGTCCCCCTTACTCTTCTGTCTTCCAGTGTCGTAAGTGCATTTCCCGCAGCCTTTCCTCATAACTCATGCCTCTTAGTTCGGACTAGTCTAGTAGCATACCTTGGACTTTTTCCAGCTTCGTCTTGTGCTTGACAAGGTACGGGCTCCATGCTGGGGCCGCGTACTCCAGGATGGTCTTACAATGTGGTGTACAAGATTCTGAATGATTCCTTACACAGGTTCCTGAACGCGTTCTGTGTTCTGTGTGTGTGTGTGTGTGGGTGTTGTGTGTGTGTGTGTGTGTGTGTGGTGTGTGGTGTGTGTGTGTGTGTGTGTGTGTGTGTGTGTGTGTGTGTGTGTGTGGTGTGTGTGTGTGTGTGGGCTTCCTCTCTTTCCTGAAAACTCTCCGAGTATTCTATATATCATAAGTAGTCAAGAAACCCCGACGCAAAGTTCTGAGCTTCAAGTAAGGTCGTATGTGAAACCGTAGACGGTATTAAGATCTGAATAAAAACCTTTCCGTTTTTCGAACGGACTAAAAAAAAAAAACGGGGGGGAATTTATTTGTCGTCTTTTGTATGCTACTCTCACCACAATGTTTTTCCTCTCTCAGTAAAAAAAAATAGAGAGAGAAAAAGAAAGAAAAGAGCCCGTCCTACCCGGTGGCTTTGGATACTCGATTGGGTCGTGAAAGTAGTGCCTAGGATTAACATTCCTCCATTATCTTTTTGGACAAGAACTCAGATTTTACCGAAAAAGGAGAATTTTTTTTTTTCACTCGAGCCCTTGAGTTACCTAGTCAGGGCCCCGGTGTACCAGGTCAGGGATGGTGTACTACGACTGAGATGGTGTACCTAGTCAGGAAACGGGTATATATATATATATATATATATATATTATATATTATATATATATATATAGATATATATAATATATATATATATGTTACAAATCCACAAGGTCCGTGACGAGGATTCGAACCTACGTCCAAGATCTTCCAGACGCATCAGATTCATTGATGCATCACGCTATGTGATTTCATTGAGTAATATATATGTACTTATGTCTCTGGCAACTGAGAGGGATCAAGCACTCTTTAAACTGTGCCTCGTTTGTCATCCTAAGCTTCGAGTCCTTCTTAATACACTTTAGTGTCACTTAATTTGATTTTTTCCTGTTTATGAGATCATGGGTCCTTCAAGGTTCAGCAGTAATACTTGAATCCACGATAATTTTTCTGCGATAAAAAATAAATTATCTTGTTTAATTAACTAATGCTGAATGTGTATGTATATTTTTTTAGGATATCGCAGTCGAAGTTAATAATACTCAGACACCATTCAGAATCCTACCCACCCCACAACTTATTCAAGAGATTGTAGAGGTAAATGTTGTTTAGGCTAGGATTCAACAATTCTTTTAGTGGGGTGATAGAGGGCATCTGATATTATTGCATATAAGTCAATGTAGACAAATTAACGCTTGATAAAGCTCTGTTGTTACGTACGTCGTCATCCCCACTTCATGTCATACATCTGTTTTACCCAATGAAAAGCGGGCTTTACATCACGTAAAGGAGTTCCAACTCTATTCGGCTATGAGTGGGAAATCCGTTGTCTGTGTCCTGTGTATCTCCGGTATTTGTCCTGAGCCTTGAGTATTCGTTCGTACATCCTGCTTTTAAGCTGCGAGGGTGTAAGTGTACGGTTAGCAGCACTGGAGGCTCTAATAAAGAGTATTTTCAATGGTAAAGAAAAGAATTTGTGCAAGGCTATGAAGAGCCGGAAGTGAGCTGTGCTGGGCGACAAAATGAACTGAAGTTTTGATAATGAATGGTGTACAAACACCGCCGGCGACCCAGTTGGTCACCATGTTAATTCAGATATGAGTTAATGCTGGTGGTCTTGTGATGAAATGAAAATTTGTGGTCCTTTAACAGTCCTTCATGTCTGACTGCCAGCCTTTGTGAGTACAGTGAGTGTTTCATCAGACTTTTAATCTAGCGGGTCAAACAGTCAAACCGCAAGTGTGTAATTGTAGGTGTTGTGTAGTTGTATTGTGACGACACTCAGTTTTCAACCAATAGGAGAGTGCTAGTGAATTTGTCGTCCACTCAATCGAGGTACTTTCCCCAACACTGCAAACAACCAATAACCCTGGAGCTACTGGGTGAAAATATTACATGTGATTTCACATTGTCTGCATGTGATAATGCGTTAAGAGGATACATTACATCTGACAATGTCGAAAACTAATTGTCGGAGTTCTGTTATTCAATATTTAATAAGCTGAATGAATGGTTGTGCTGTATATGTTGTGCTAAATGTGTTAACGTGAGATGAGATGTCTATTAGTTATATATATTCTACAAATCACGGGCGTGTATAATTTATGTTACTATATACAGTGTTATTTTATTTAGAGTTTACTATATCTTTGGACTAGTGCTAAGTGTAATTTATGCACAATTATGTGGGGCAAATAGTTGTAGTTCTAATAGTCTAACTGCATAAGAAATACGGGAATTTTTATATATATTACAATGAAAAGTATTTACTTACATATCATGATTTCCCACTTCACTCGCTTTTTAAGCCACTCCCAATCCTCCAAATACTCCCGCTCACCCTTTGCCTTCTCCTCCACCCCATGCATCCTCGTGAAAAGGGAGGGCGGTATAAAGAACTATAAAAAATCTCACTATCCTCCAATATGTGAAGGATACAGAGATAAAGGGAAGCTCACCTGTCAACTTCCTCCTGTAAAAAGGAGGACGAGTGTATAGAACACTGAACAAGGAGGACGAGGGTATAGAACACTGAACAAGGAGGACGAGTGTATAGAACACTGAACAAGATAGAAGAACACCTTTTAACTAGTGAAACGAATACACTTATACTGAGTAACTACGCAGCGCGACACAAGCATGAGAAGGCTAATATGGTCATTGAGCACCTGCGAATGATGATTATCACGGTAGCCCGGTAGAGTGAAAAACACACACACGGTTCGACAAAATTAAAAGTGAAATATTTCACAAATGCAATTTTTCTTCCACCGAACTGGGCACAGCGATGCTCGTGTTGCTGGCAGGCGGCTGTGTTGGGAAAGACCATCAGGTAATGTATATGTGTGAATGTTTGTGTGTCTGCTTGTGTTGTATTCATGTTGATGTCACATATGAGTGAAAGTATCATGGTAAAATATGTTAATACTGATTACCCACTTAAATATAAGCAATTACTCATTGCCACGACAACGGCATTAGGAACAGTGAGGTGGTTTATTGAACCATCATTGTATATGATTTAGAAGTCCCGGAACTGTTAATTTATCTAATGCATTTAAACGACATACCGAAGCAGGTCCCCCATATTTACATAGCAAAATGTAAACAATATCCATGACCTCTTTAACTCTGCGTACGCTTCGTAACGTTAAACTTAATATTTTATTAAAAAGTGGAATCTTAGATATTTCAATTCAGAACGCACTCCATCCTGCATGTATTAGATTGTTCTAATATTTATAAAAAAAACACAATATATTCACCACAATGGCTGAACTCTGAACACTTCAAGTGCTAAATGATCATCTCGTATTATTAACATTGCACTTGTAAACTCCATTAATGTTAACTTATTAAACCACAATTTCACAATGCACACTTTCAGAAACTAGTTTTGCTAACTTGTTCTGTAAGTTAAGTGATAATAGAACAAGTTAATTGGAAGCCATTGTTCTATAATTACTTTTCTTGATACCCGAGGAAGTGAAGATTTTCCCGGCCAATGCGTGCTTGGAGAGCAGCAGGAATCTTGTTTGAGATATGCTGGAGATCATATCTCTTATAGTGATGTGCTGGAGATTATATCTCTCATAGTGATGTGCTGGAGATCATATCTCTCACTAGTGATATGCTGGAGATCATGTCTCTCACTAGTGATGTGCTGGAGATCATATCTCTCACTAGTGATGTGCTGGAGATCATATCTCTCACTATCGATGTGCTGGGAGATCATATCTTCCATTAGTGAGTGATCGTGGAGATCATATCTCTCACTAGTGATGTGCTGGAGATCATATCTCTCATAGTGATGTGCTGGAGATCATATCTCTCACTAGTGATATGCTGGAGATCATAGTCTACTCGCTAGTGTGTGCTGAGATCATATCTCTCACTAGGATGTCGCTGGAGATCATATCTCTACATTAGTGAGGTGCTGGAGATCATATCTCTCACTAAGTGGATGTGCTTGGAGATAATATCTCTCACTAGTGATGTGCTGGAGATCATATCTCTCACTAATGATATGCTGGAGATCATGTCTCTCACTAGTGATGTCTGGAGATCATATCTCTCATTAGTGATGTGGCTGGAGATTCATATCTCTCACTAATGATATGCTGGAGATCATGTCTCTCACTAGTGATGTGCTGGAGATCATATTTCATCATCAGTGATGTGCTGGAGATCATGTCTCTCACTAGTGATGTGCTGGAGATCCATATCTTTCACTTAGTGATGTGCTGGAGTTCATATCTCTCACTAATGATGTGCTGGAGATCATATCTCTCACTAGTGATGTGATGGAGATCAATCTCCTCATAGTGATGTGCTGGAGATCATATTCTCTCACATGATGTGCTGGGAGTCATATCTCTCACTAGTGATGTGCTTGAGATCATATCTCTCAGCAGTGATGTGCTGGAGATCATATCTTTCACTAGTGATGTGCTGGAGTCATATCCTCACTAGTGATTGCTGGAGATCATATCTCTCACTAGTGATGTGATGGAGATCATATCTCTCAGCAGTGATGTGCTGGAGATCATATCTCTCGTCAGAGAAGTGACAGATATTGTGGCTCATGAATGTGGGATATATTGATCTGATTCTTTTGTCAGTATATACAAGTTGATGCTAAGTCACTTCATCTACTGAAAAGTTACAATTTTGTAATCCAGTAAAAAATAAAAATTATCCCTTTTTAAATATTTGCTAATAATTTCATAGCAAAGTGTTTTGTTGTATGAGTGGTATATATACAGTGTGAGTCAAAAGTTTTCTTTGCCGTATATGCTCTTGTTGCCAATTATTTCACTTAGTATCTTGTGTATGAATATTTGTATTTGACGTTTCTAGGCAGTGAAGAGTAATGTATTTTTTTACTTTTTGCGGTATGGACATAATGATGAGAGTAGAGAGAGTGAGATGAGAGAGTGAGAGAGAGAGAGAGAGAGAGAGAGGAGAGAGAAGAGAGAGAGAGAGAGAGGAGAGAGAGAGAGAGAGAGAGAGAGAGAAACACACAGACAGACAGATATAAAAAACAGAATAATACAAGTTATTTAATGTGTCAGTGTGTCCTCATCGATCGCAAATCTGGGTTGATCTTGTATTAGTATGAACGTGTAGGTGTGTCGATCATGTGTCACAATCGACCCAATATCCATGTCCATCATGTGTCTCTGTCGACCTCTGTACCCATGTCGATGTGTATCTCTGTCGACTGTGTAGTCATGTCGTCATGTTTAACTGTCGATGTGTATTTGTGTCGATTATGTCACTATCGACTGTGTGTCTGTGTTGTCTCTCTCTCTTCCCTCTATACAA